>JAVQJF010104381.1:0-15952 GCA_036023855.1 Gadopsis marmoratus
TTCTTGTGTTGAGCACTTTGTGCATTTAATATCTTTGTTGTAAAGCACTTTGAACTGCATTTCTTGTATGAAAGGTGCTATATAAATAAAGTTTATTATTATTATTATTATTATTATTACCTCCTGTACTGGATGGTGTCCACGTCTGGAGGAGCACGACGCTTCTTTTGATGAACACTTCCTGAATTCAGCTTACAACATGACCTCTGCATCAACTTACTACAAGAAGTTCTACTTTGGGAAATGCATGTCAGTTGAATCTCATTCCTTCTCTTATGCCCCTAAATTCTGGTAACTATTGAAGCGGTGAGTTAATCAATTAGTTGATCAGTATAATAAAAACGACTTTACGTGTCGATCTCTGCAGAATGTCACATCTTTTCAGCTGTGAGGGTTTTGCTGCTCGTCTTGGCCTCCTGCGACCGTAAACTGCGAATCTGTCACTTTTGGAGAAAACGAGGAATTTCAGAACGTCACCGTTTGTTTCGTATTATTTTACATCCTCGTTAATCAAAACAAGATCCACCTTCTGCGCCACACGTTTCATTGCTGTACATAATATGTTTCCATCCCAGGTGTGACTGTGTTCGTGTCAGTACGCAGAGAAACACAACCAGACCCTGAGTGTGTTCACGTCAGTCTGGCTGCCAGCGAACCTCGGGGCTTCCTGCCTTCGGTGCTGGACTCTGAGCTCATTAAAGTCCAGACCGGATCGAAGGATTCGCCTTTAAGCCGAATTTAGCATAAAAGGTCTCAACGACTTGGATCTTAATCTCTGTCCCAGCCACCAGCGAAGGATGTGCAAAGGAAAGACAACTCTGAAGTGTGGTGTGTCCCAGATGTGGGCGCTGTTACCAGCTGTTCGGGGGGCCGGACTCCCGGACGCCGCCTGCTCCCGTGTGTCCCGCGTTGCTCGGAGGGTCGCGGCCGCTTCTTGGGCTTTGCAGAGTTCGACCTCCATCAGCTTCAGGCGCCTCTTGAGCTCCTGGACCTCCCCGTCCCGCCGACACATCTGCAGGCGCAGGACCACCGTCCCGTCCTCCACCAGCTGCGTTATTTCGGCGACCGCAGCTTTCGCGAGCACGTCCATGATGGCTGCGACCTGCGAACCAAAAGAGGAGGGAAGAGACATCCTGCCGGGCGGAAAGGAGAAGTCGGCAGGAAGCAAACATTAAGCCGCAGACAGATCAGACCGCCGGGGCTTCTGCAACGCGGCGCAGCATCTTTCCAGCGGTTTTATTTTGGTGTACTTCCGGGAAAAGTGAAGGGCGGATGTGATGTAATTGTCAACCGTCGTAACCTTTCTAATAAGCGCGCGTTGCGGATGTGTCTCTAACAACTCCCATTTTAGTTGTCAACGAGAAAATGTCGACTAACTAACAAACGCGGTGAAATAAATCTCCACTGCAAAGTTCTCACCATGTGAACGTGTTCTTGTCTCGGTGTAAACTGGACCTGGACTGGACTTTGTGTGCATTTTGTAACAAAACCAGCAGCGTTCAAATAAAAAAAGCATGTAACCGAGCGTTTAGTCGGGATCTTCCCATCACAATAAAAGCCCCCACAGCACTTCCGCTCACCCCATCACAATAAAAGCCCCGACTATACCGGAAACCCTGTGACCCGGAACTAACGTCAGGCAGCACCTTTCTAACGGAACACGTCACAAAAGTAGCTTACAAACATAAAGAACAACGTTGGGTTGAAAGTATAATAATAATTATTTATTTATTTAAAAAAATAAAATAAACGACAGACACCATCTTCTAAACACCTTTTTATTCACATAAACCAAAATATCTTTACTTTTGCAGACATTATATTTATCATAAATGATATATTCCATTTATCGGCCCTGGTCTTTCAAATCATTTAACATTTAAATCAAGCATTTAACTACATACTTGCCAATTGTTTCTTTATACATATACTTCATACTTACATATACTCTATATAATCACAAAGTATTGTATAATTAGACAAAAACATCATCGTTCATCATTTATTCACATGGCTTGTCAAATATTTCCCCCGCAGCCTGTTTCAGCAGCACATCCTGTGTGCTTCCTCTCAGTTTCAGTTTAACTTAACTCAACAGAAAGTGGCACAATTACAGCCATTTGTTTCTTAGCTCTCCCGTGTGGCGTCCTGTTGACCTCGGGCTTTTGCTGCATGTCCCCACCTCCCCATCTCGTTCCCCTCCTGTCGGCTCTCTGCTGCTCTCTGACTAATAAAGAGGAAAAGTCCCCCTTCGAAAAAAAAATACCTGCACGTTTCCTGGCTGCACATCAAGTCTGTGCAATGCATAAGAAAACACCTAAACATCTGTAGTAGCGTCGCATAGACAATACTGTTGTTGCAGTTTATACTGAAATGAAATCCTCACTCAGTACAGCCCTTTATGCTACACGTAGAAAAATAGTTTGTACAGCCGGATCAGTTTAAATCAATATACAGACCAATAAAGAGAAAAACCCTTCACTGTACTTCACTTCCCCAATCTCTCTGCCTCTCCTTCTCCTTCTCGCACTCTTTCTCTTTTTCTCGCCTCATGGTTGCTATGGCAACAGCCTCATCAAAACACATGCTGTGGGGACTGTTTCTGTTTGCGGCACTTTCATCCCCATCCCTCCTCCTTTCCCTCTCTTTCTCCCCTCCCCTGAGCGTTGGCTTCTCCTTTCTCCCCCCACCCTCGTCGTAGCCGTCCCCGTCTCTTCCCCCCGGTCCTCCGGCACAAACCCTGTCCTGCTCTGTCGGGACCCTCGGCGTGTTCTCTCTCCCTCTGTCGCCGTCTGTCCTCTCTCTTTGCTGCTGCTGCTGCTGTCGGATGGTCAGGGCGGTGATTTTGCAGCGCTGCGGCTTCGGAGGCACAACCGGCACCACCTTTACTTGGTAGACCTTCGGGTGTTTGGTGATGACCAGCTTCCTTCCTACTCCTCCTTGGCCGCTGTCTGTTTCCTCACACTTTCTGCCTTCTTTCAAATCCTTCAGATCAGGCCTGACTTCCTTAAATTGCTTAGCCACACCTGGTGGCGGTTGTTGTTGCTCATCGGCTCCCTCTCTGTCATTGTTCTCTTTGTCGTTTGAGAGCACGTCTTCCCTGTCATGATGCTGTGCTTCGTCGTTGATGGCACGCTTCCCTTGCATTGCTTCATCTCGTGCAAACTCTTCTTGCATCTCCGGGTCTGCAAGCTTTCCTTCAGGTGTCTCCGTCGAATCCCCCACCACCTCTATTCTAACTTCTGTCTCGGTTGTCTTTGCCTCGTCAACTTGCGCAGTTTTCTCCGCTGAAACCTTTGTTAGCTGCTCTTCTTCGGTCGTACCTCCCTCCCCAGCAACACCCTCTCTTGCACCCTTCCTCTCACCCTGCTCACTTTCCTCATCCTCTATCACTTCGCATGTAACATCCTCAGGATCATCCCAAATTTCACCGCTTGTCCTACAAATTGCACTCTCCGGCTCTGTGCCACCTCCCTGCATCTTTCCTTCGTGTCCTTTGTCAGCTATCACTCCGCTGCCTTCCTCGGAAGTCTCTTCCCACATGCTCCCACCACATTCTTTTATTTCCAGAACCACTTCTTGACATATGTCCTCTACCTCTTTATATCCCGTCCTGTCCTCTACTCCATCACTGTCTCTCGCATTTGTGTCCCCTCTATCACAGGTTCTGGGCTGCTCTGTTGCCCTTACTGAGAAATCTCTGGACTCCTCCAGTGGAACGTCAGCGGTTTCTTTCGGCTCGGCACGAGAAACCGCACGGTGAGGTGGATGTTCACTGTGGGGGCTGTCAGCCACTGCTTTCTCCTCCTCGACCGTAATGCCACCCCTTGTGCTTGATTCATCGTTGCTCAGCAGCGGACACTCAGCGCAGGACTGTGTTAAGGCCTCTGAAGCGAGACGTTGTTCTTCCATGACCCTGCGATCTTCCTCCGACTCGCTGCTGCAGATGGTCGACAGATAGAAACACTTTAGACATCTACAAGCGGACATGCTTTCTTCAGACAACTGGTTGAAGGTTCAGTGTATTTAATTGATTTTACATTTGATAAACCTGTTTAATTGTTATAATGTCTGCTGTTTGTTACATTTATGTAACATTAGAGACACAATTTTGAGTTTTGGCGGATGAGAGCTACCACTTGCATGTTCCTTACTGCCACTGTTTGTTTGCATTGTCATACAATTATATGCTCTTTCAAATTACTGGTTGGCTGCACAACAAGCTGCAAACACAACTTTGACATGTCGTAAACCTGATAAGGCGAACTTGTCAGCAAACAGCTGCCTGCTGACTCATCCAGCAGTTTACTCTCCTTTTATCTCCATTTTGGAATATCTGATCAATGCTCCACTATGTTCAAAACGAGTCGCTAACTTTGTCTGTCTGCCACTTAGTGCTGAGCAGGTGATGCCCAGCAGGTCTAGAGCTGCCTGCTTCATCTGGAAATGATCTGACCGAGTGTTAATACAAACATAATCGTTAAAGCAGCTTTAAAGGTTCATCCTGTGATCAGTTCTTGGAAACCGATATTGTGTAAAATATTCAAATCTGTTTCACCTTTGCCTGTCGTTTTCCAGTTGGACTCTTCCCTGGCGAACCTCTTCCTTCTCTTCCTCCTTTGTCGTCTCCTTTTCTTCCAGTCCATTTCCATCTTCGTTGTCTTTCGCTTCTACCTGCTCCTGGTCTCCAGCGGCCGATTCTTCATGTGCAGGAAGCTCAAGGTTCGGCGACTGGCCTTCTCTTTCCTCACAGCTCTGTGACTGATGTACAGGAACTCCATCAAGAGAGCAACTGTCGTGTTCGTCAGTGTTTGGTTCAAGCCCGGCCAGATTGCTTAAAAAGAAATCCGGGGGAAGGCTTTTAACAAACATGTTGTCGTCGTCGTGGTCGTCATCACTACTGTAATGATCATCATCACTGTCGTCTCCTGCAGCCTCCTCGTCAGAGCAGGACTCCTCCGGCCCGTGGACAGGTGAGGTCATGTAGGGCAAGCTGAGGGATTTAGTGCATCTGTCGTAGGTGTGTATGTTGAGGCTGAGCGGCCTGTGTGGATTTAACTCTGTCTGACTCTGGCTGTGTGTTTCAGGGTGTGGCTGCAGGTGCGTCTGTAGCTCTGCAGGATGGCGGGAAGGCTGAGCTTGCACCATAACTTCGTACTCATCGTCTTCGTGACCAGGAGGTTCAACAGAGAACTCGTTCACCTAACAGGTGGAGAGACGCAGGACGTGAAAAGGAGTGCAAGGGAGATATTTTTCAGTTTTTCTCCTCTGCAATCTCTTACCCCAAAGAAAATGTGTTAAAGGGAAACTCTGTTTTTATTTTTAAACCTGGACCCTATTTTAATTTTTTACAAATGTTGGGGCCTAAATGACTAATTCTTACTAAAGTTTTTGGAATTGCTCCAGTAGATCGGCTTTGCCGACAGCCACGAACGGGCTGCAATGTCTGCAATGTTGTCCTTTGGGGCAATTGTTCCCTGCAACAACTCAACCTCTCGCGAGATTTCAGAGCAAGACTTTCTGTTTCTGGTTAAACAAAAAGGATCTTACTCTTGAACAAGAAGGTCTGTCTGTGTAGGGACCCATTCCATTATGTTGTCAGACACAAAAACTAATACCGTTAGTGGACTGACTTTTCACAGGTGAAGGATTACGTTGCAGCCATTGCAGCACGGTCACCAATTCCCAAACTTTCAATTCGAGCTTTAAAAATACCAGAGTTTCCCCTTGAGAAATATTTCCCACGACTGTTCAAACCTCATCTGATAAGCACACCTGGTATGAGATGCTGCAGTCCATATGATCCAGGAGACTGCAGTCCATTTCGTCCAGGAAATCAAAGTTATCTTGAACGTAGCCAGACAGCCCCTGGTCGTCCTCCTCCACTCCCGTTGAGTTGAGGATGTCGGAAGCATCAAACGCAGAGACGCCGAAACGCTGAGTGACCTCTGGCTGAAAATCAGCTGGCTTCACCCTTTTCATGTCTGTAGATGAATTAGAGGTGAGCTTACACTGTTTGCATCCATGTGGTCGACAACAAATGCAACACAACAAGGTCAAATTTCATGAACGCTTCATTAAAATAGTTTAGTTTCAAGGTGTGTAATGGACGCCGTCACATGCTTAAATATAAAACACCACGAACAAATTAATATATTGTTATGTAATGCTATATAAAATTAATATTTCTATATAAATGATGGGCAAGGATGCAAGGTAAAATATCAGACTTCACTGCACTGATATCAGTCAAAGAAAACCACTTGAAAAGTCAGAATAAATAAACATACATTTGTGTAACAAAATGCTTTTTACCCTTTTAATCATCTTGTGACCCCTCAGATTTACCCCTCAACCCAAGGATGAGAATCACTAGAATAAATATTAATTAATAAAAATGATTTCTATTGAACGTAATCATTAGTTAAAAACTCTAGTATTTATAATAAAGGGGATGATAGTTATGGAATTGGTGAATTTACCCATGTATTCATCTTCGACAGCCTCTTCGTCATTATCTTCCTCACAGTTGGAGATGAGGCTCTTGGCTCGTTGTTCTCTGGACACACCTCGACATCCCGACACCACCTCCGGCTCCCGTCTACATTCTTCTCTGACCTCCTCCGCTTCCTCCTTCGCCTCCTCTTTCTTTCCTTCACCTTCTTCCTCCCCACCTCCAACCACCACTGTATTCTCCTCTGCATCCACAACTCCGTCCCTGTGATTCTTCTCCTCTTCTTCAACCTTTCTGTCTTGTTCCACCTTCCTTTCCATTGCTTTGCCTTCCTTCCCCCCCACCTTCTCTCCTCCCTCCTTGCCTTCCACCCTGTCGCCTCCATCCTTATCCTTGCCACGATGGATGACCCTGTCGCCCCCGCCCCCTTGCAGCACCCCTAACGCCAGGCTGGAGGTGATGTGCAGGGGCACAGTGACCATGGTGGGCCCCGTGATGTGCATGGCTGCTCTTCGGCCTACTTTTGTGGAGAGTCCTGGGGATCTGGACAAGAGAGTGTCATTGCCGGTGGCTCCTGAACCTTCAGGGTCAAGGGCAGTGTAGGTGCCCTGGGTCCCCGCACCCCCGCTTACTAACCCGGTTCCCCTGCGGTAGGTCACTGCATATTCGCTGCCACCAATCGGACCGGTGGATGACGTGACCTCCGAGCCACACTGGAGGGAGGAGGTGACGATGGGAGACGCTGTGGTGTTGCTCGTGGAAGGAGGACGCTGGGCAGCACGTCTGGATCCTGGAATAAAACAGATAAGACCTGGGTCTTAGTGTAACCAGTTTTGTAACAGTTTTAATCCAACGTATGTCTGTGAATCTCGTAGCAAAAAACAGTTTCAGACATCTTCAGGAAAACCACTTTTTTGATTTTGTTTGAAAGCAGCACCTTCGTTTGGATAGGCCTGGATGCTGAGGGAGTCCATGCTTCTTGCTGGTCTCAAAGACGTCCTATCTTTCTCTGAAACAAAGAACCAGGTATTTAAGACAAAATGAAAGTGCAGTGTGGATAAATAAACATACACAAGTTTGACATATGATTATTTTTTTTATTTTTTTTAAACAGCCCAAAATTGTCAGAATTGTCACCAAACCACTTGGTTATAAATCAAGAGTTTAATCATGAGTCGACAGTTCTTAACTCTAGCGCTGACATTACCAGAGGCCATATTCCTGTAAGGAACTGTCAGTTATCATCAGATCAACAGAAATGTCTTCCTTTTCCAGAACTGGGAGAATATACATACTGTATTTATTATTGCATAATGTAGTGTCAAGTGTGGGAGCATTTACCAGGACTGATAACCATAATGGTGCTTTGTACCTTTGGCTGAGTGTTTGTGCCTCCGACGTGGGTCAGGGAATCGTCCTCCGATGTTGAAGATGGACATCCACTTCCTGCCTTTGAGGGATCCTTTCCTCCTGAAGGAGACACGGGCATTCACAAGAACTTGGGACGTGAGAATGTCGACCAAGAAGACACTTTTCTAAGATTCAGTAACGCGACGTAATGTCATCATGGCAGGAAACACTGTAAACATTATTTCACCACAAATATTGTACACTGAAATTAGGCCTGACGTGAGATGAGGTTCCCTAAATGCCTGCCTGCTTGGTAAATGGACAAACATACATTTGCGATGTGCAATGTTTATTTTCCAAGCTGCACCAGACTTCTGACCTTTGACCTCTGTAGGAAAAACCTCCCCACCAATCACATGAGACGGTTCAGATAAATAAATGGTCTACTCACTTGTCGGTGCCTTCGATGATCGCGTGGTAGGGTCTTATGGCCAGAGGACCATCTCCTGGACTGATATTACCAAAATTGGGGAAAGGCTGAATAGGAGCAGGTTTGGACAGCCCTTCCTCCTGACAGGACGCTGCAGACGGGAAGGGGAGGGACGTCCATCTCTCATCTGATACACCTGAATACAGCAGAAATAAGTCAGTGACACAATGTGGCCTGTTCCCAGACCATTCCAGATCTCCGATTCCTTCGGCATAAATAAATTAAGGAATAAATGAAGAGAAACAAAATGGTCATTTTGTCCTGTTGTCAGGCTTGTGTGTTACCTTGTTCGGGAAACAGCTGAGGGACGTGTGTGAGGATGAACTCCACCACGATGGATTGAACCCTGACCTCCATGAAGGCTGCTGTACCGTTAAACCCAGACACCTCGATGTCCTTTGACCTTAACATACAGATTGATTGAATGAAGAAATTAAATCTATGTTGGGTGGGAAGAAGCAAAGACGGACGCGAGTGAGTGAATAAATAAATGGACAGATGAAGGAAAGAATGAATGAATGCTAGAGGAATTGAGAGAGGGAGACAGTGAACGGACAAAAGAAGGAGGGAGATAAGAAAGAAAGAAAACCCACACAGCTCATGTGCACCTTCCAGCAGAGTCAGGGCAGATTGTGCAGATTGTCACCACACATCCATGTATGTAAGTGATGTTGGCAAACCTGAGCAGATTGGGGGCCCAGACGATGGCCAGGTTCCTGGAGTGCATGTTGGTCTCCTCGCAATATGAGGCCATTCTGACAAGATGGTGCATCAGAAACTCCAGAGTCCTGGCGCAAAGAAGACGTGAAGCGTTAAAAGGTTTTCCAACTGGAGAGAGCAAGTTAAAAGCTTTCAAAAATCAACGGTGGCTAAATTAGATCACACGATACGGGATTTCTCAGTGACTGTATAATTCCCAACCAATCCCCAGCCTTTCCCTGCCCGGCCTCAGATGTACGTATACGGGAAGTTGACAAACAGAGAGGCCGGCAGGCTGCATGTGGAAGCCCCGTGTTCTCTAATCCAGGCTGATCCTGAATTAAAATAATACAACAAAACTTCGAGGGCGCCCAGCGGATGATAATTCAAAAATAAATATGAGACCGTCAGCATGTTTTCTGCAGGCTTGGTTGGGAGACCAGAGGCCCTGCTGCACCTGTAATGTTGTGCTGGGAGTTCTTTCAGCACATCTGCGATCTTTACCAGCCGGTCCTCCTCCAGCTGGATGGCCACAGCCTCCTGTAACACAGACGTGAGTTTGAATCCGCATAATGAATGAGTTTACTTTTGATGCTTTAAATACGTTTTGCTGATAACACTTCCGTACTTTTACTTAAGTAACATTATGGATTCAGAACTTTCACTTGCAGTGGACTCTATAGCAGTTCTACCTTTACGTAAGTTCAGGATCTGAGTGCCGCTGGAGAAATGGCACATATACTCCATTAATTCTTCCATTGCATATAGAGAGCTGTTATACACCATGACCATACCTGTCTGTGTTCATTGGGGGTTTATATACTTTCTCAGCAGAGGCGGCACTAACTTTATATCCCTGTGATCAGTCCAATACACAACAAGGACGGAGGAACCTGTGTGAGATGTTTGTGTGTCTGAGCTACTCACAGCAAACTTGTCATACAGCTGGTATGTGAGCAGAGGGTTGGGCAGCTCTCTGAAATAAGCTTTACACAAAGAGCTGACACAGTGGATGTCCTGCAGGTACAGGTCCTTGTTCAGGTCTGGACTCCCGTCGCTCTCAAACTCACCCCTGCTTGTGTGCACACATAAGGTTCACTTCGCATCAACACAACACGCAAGCCGGATTAAAATGTTGGTTTACAGGTACAAGTTCAAAGGGCTGCGCGCACACGTACCGCAGTTTCTGTATGTTGGACGACACTCCGGACAACCTGTAGATACCGTCCACGATTCCATGTTTCTCAACAAACTCGCTGCAGCATCGCAAGACCAGAGGGACTGTGGGGAACCGTGAATGACTCCCATTAACGAGACGCATAATAACATACGAACAATGTGCAGAATAGTCCATTTGTTAACATTGTACGTGAATATGCACATCCAGTTTTCATGCACGTTTCATATATGGTGGCCAGGTAGCCCTTATTGTGTTTTATTTAGGACACATGGGTCATATTATTTCTTCTACTTGGAATACTTGTCGTCGTTAAAAGACGTCAGGTCCACGCACAATGACAAAAGCAAGCTGCGTGCAGATTAATGCAGTGCCTCTTGATGTTTTGCCAAATATGTCACACACAAACGATATTGTACAAACATGCGTTGGCATCATATCATAACAATGCCGGTGGATTATAAGTGCTGTATTAAAATGGTGTAAGACAAAATATACATATGTCATATGCAAGTTTCTAAATGAAACATTTTCCAACATTAAACATTTTTTGCTAGCAGCATGACTCCAGCTCTGACGGTGTCGCCACTTTGGTCCACACTGAGAGTTCGTGCAGACGTTCATGATCCACAGAGGATGAATCCTAGCGACCTTGGAGATCCTCTGACACCTCATCCAGCGCCACCACGAAGATCCTATTTGTGGTTTTGAGTGAACTATCTCAACAACTATTGGATGGATTGGTACAAGACGGTCATGTTCCCCTCAACATGAATTGTAATAACTTTGGTCATCCTCTGACATTTCGTCCATCGCCAGCATGCTAGCCTGCTAAACTATGATTGTGAACATATAAAACATTATACCTGCTTAACATCGGAATGTTAGCATTGTCACTGAGCGCGTGTTAGCATGCTGATGTCAGCATTTAGATGCATGTAGACTCGCAAAGTCCACTTTCAAGGGATATGAAATGTCAGGATGCTCTGTTCTCTTGAAATGAATGAAATAAAATAGTAGAATGTGCTCACAAATATAAAATACCAACTCTTTCTAGCATTTTGAGCAGACCTGGTGTGGTTAAAGGTGTGTGGTTTGAGTCTTAACAAAGAAATAACTGAGCATGTGCTTTAAAAAAAAAAAAAAAAAGGCAATAAAACCCATTTTAAACATTTTTACAACATCACAAAATATTCTGACTAAATAATAGCTGTGCAAAAGTAGTCGGCCATCTTTCCTGTTAAGGTTATTATTGTAACAACTGTAGGGTGACCTTTCAGAGGATGTCAATTGTGGTTTTGAAATATATATCGCAATCACATTTGGTAACACTGCTTTAATACCAGATGAATGATGATAACAACATCTTTCTATACCTATACACACATCTCTATAAAAACATTGTATGGTTACTCAGATGTCTATGGTTAGACAACGCTGTAGTTTCTGGTGGGGTTTCGTGTACGTGTACTGATGTATTTATCCGTACAGCATGGGATTTAGTGAGTGTCGTAATGCCTGTCGTGAAAAAGCCAAATGGTTACAGGAATGAGTGTGTTCACTTACTCTCTTGAGAGGAGGCGTTCAGGTGCTCCAGCAGATCACATCCAAACACCTTATCTTTGTTCCCCCCTTTTCTCCGAACTCTCCGCATCTCTTCCTGCCTGCTGTCTTCGCCTCACATTCAGACCGGCCCGAGCTGCTCTGTCTGAGGCCGTCAGGCGGACTGACTGTCTGTGCGGCTGCTGGATGTGTTGACCGACTCGGTTAATGTGACGCCGACTTTGTAGAGGGGCTGCACATTTCAGAGATTTGACAGTGCTGCTGCTGCTTCTGCTTCCTTTGCTTCAGTGCATGTTGTTGGGTGCAGGTTGTTTCCTCCGTAAGCTCTGTTGCATTGGAGTTGGTATGTAAAAGCTGAAGTGTTAGGACATACTTTGCTTTATCTTTGCACCCTGCAAAAGCAGAAAGAACAAACGTTTCTTTGTGCGAACACCAGCTTCACGTTGCAGACAACAGTCTCCCCCAAAGTCAAATAACAAATTGAATCCTCAACGTGCAAATGCGGCTCTCCACTTCCCTCTGATGCACTCAGTGTATTTTCAAATGAAAGGCCACACCCTTGCCGCTGCACTTCTCCTATTCAGTGAAGTGAGCCTCTGCATGTTTCACTCCAATCACACCGTAATATCGCTCTGGGCTGGCGGACCCACTTACTCCTCCACTCTCGGCTCCAGCCTGAGGACCGGGTTCATTACAGGCCCAGTCTGTCCTCCCTGGCAGCATGTCACGGCCATTGCGGCCCCCTTTTTCACTGCAGCGGAAGTCGAGCACTTTTAAAGCCTGAACATATAGACTCATACAGGCATTCAAACTCACTCCGCAGCCCCTCCATCTTCCTGCCACTGATCTCCTTTTTCTTCACCACCTCTCCCTGTCTGTCCACTTTTAAGAAAGGATTTCAGCGTAGAAACGTGAGGAAATAAACAAGTTAAAAAGGGAATGCGAGTGTTCTTACCTTCACTCTGCATCGGCACACAAGTAGCAGCATAAAATGATGACGCAAGAAACCACTAAACTTCCCCTGTTAACTTCCTGAGTGTGTCTCCTTCGCTTGTGCTTTCTCTCTGTATGCGGCCCACAGTTTCTCGTCCTCTGCTGACTGAGTAGGGAAATCAGTTCAGTATATCGGTACAGTGCATCTATTTCCCCTTGTGTGTGTTGAGTTTGTCTCTGTGTAGACCGAGTTCTACCTGTGCTTCTCACCCTGACGGCAAGAGATGGACAAAGAGTGCAAGTTCAACTCATTTCAGCCCATTTCCCTCGACTGTGTCTGTAGTACGCCAACACTACATACCAACACTAATCTACTACAAACTAAAGCACCACACAGAGCCTCAGTGAGTACTGTAGAAGTACTGTAGAGGTACCGCAAAGTACAACAATGGCTCAGAACGTACTAGTACAATCATCACAGTATGTATCACAAATTACTTCAACATGCTACAAACTATTATAGTGCCATGAATTACTACAAATGATCATGAATACCCAGAGCTCACCTCACAACTGAAACTAAAACTACCACAAATAAAACAGAAATTGCTATAAATTACCAAACAGTAACACACGGGGCATCAATCACTAGAATCTACTGCAAACAACCACAAAGCAAAAAGTAGCACAAAATACCATGTTAGTACATAGAACCACAGAGGATACGAGTACCAGGAGTGTCCACAAATACTACTAAAGAACACAAAAAAGTGCAAGTAAAGTATAAGTACCTCAAAATTGTGCCTTAGCACAGTACTTGAGTGAATGTCTTGGCACTGTTGTGTTTCTGAGACATTCAGTAAGAAGTAAATACCTGGATATTACAATATATAGCACATTAGTGCATTATGTATTGTGCAATTTTGTACTAAATATAATAATAATGATAAATTATTCTAACATATAAAACATTGTGGCTCTGTGTGGGAGTTTATCCTGGAAACGCCCACAAAACGTTTTAATAAGTTGTCACAAATGTCTTTATTAAAGGTTAATACATTATTTACTAATGTTTTATGGAGCTATTTTAAGCCTATAATAAGAGATTGGATTGCCAGGTTATGAAAAATCCCTTTGGCTCTATTTGGTAACAATGCAGATGTATATGTGTTGGTAATATATTAATAAATACTTTCACACTTTCTAACATGCCATTAAGTCCAGATTTAGAAATGTTGGATTTTGGCCCAAATACTCCAGAAGGATACATTAGTATGCATTAAGGATCTCATTACTACATGAGGTATTAACCATTAGTTGTAACATACAGACCACTTATAAAGGATGACTTACTAGAAAGTGATACCAAGAAATGAACTGAGTGTCTGTTTCTTATATCCTCTGAGACCCAGACTATCCATGTATGTCCTCTGTGGTGGACTCTGGTTTTTGGTCTGTATCCTTTGGCTCATTTGAGCTGCCGCACTAAGTCCTGCTGTGATAAACAGAGGACATCCTGACTTTTCCAACATGTCTCATGTGTTTGGGTGGAATGAGGGGAACATTGTTTTCATGCTGAGACAAAAGAAAGTTAAAATGGAAGAGACTTTATTTTCCGCTGATCTAAATATTGTCATTATTGATCTTGGCCTTGATGAGATCTATATCTTTATATAAGCTATTAATGACATACTGATAATGTCTGAACATGTGGCTTCTTTATATCGACGTTGTTAATAAGTCATGGAAAGTATTTTTAATGCTCATTATTAATGCAATTTTAGGTCACGACTGATGTATAACTACAAGGAAATCTCAAAGTATCTTTGAGTCAGCTGGAGTCATTCGTGAGTTCTGACTTCCGGCGCTGGGGTCACAGTGCGGACGTAGTGCAATACTTACGGTAATTCACCTGTAGTGACGCTGCTACGTTAACCTCGTTTTGAGTTCCGGTACGTCCCGTAGCAGCGGAAGTAACGCTAAGCTAGCAACCCTGCTAACGTTAAAAAAAGACAATACAACAACATCCCCAAACGTATTAATTTCATGCGGCATTAGATGTTTAAGCATGTTAATAAAACAAAGGGTGTTTTTATGTTATTAATGCGAGCAAAGCTGAGAGAGCGAGCGCGCGCGTGCGTGTGTGCGCGCGCGCGCGAGACCGCCCGCAGGAAGCGCTGGGAGGAGAAAAACGAGCGACCCCTCTCCTCCTAACATCCGCGGAAGACACGTACAGCATCTTCTTCTTCTTCTTCTTCTTCTTCTTCTCCTCCGCAGCAACGACACACAACACTCTGACCAGCGACTAACGCGCGGGCGAATACATCCATATATCGAATAAGAGGCGGAAGTCAAGTGCAAGATGGAGGACAGCAGCTTCCACAGCCAGCTCCTGTCCGTCATGGAGGTGCTGGCCAAGGCGGCGGCGGCGGAGATAAACCGGCGTGTGGATGACAGCTGCGCGGTGCTCCGGCTGGAGGTGAGTCACAGCCGGCGGGACATCGAGCTGCTGAAGGGCCAGTGCGAGGCGATGGAGGCAGAGCTGAGGAGGACCAGGAGGAGAGCCAGGAGGAGAGGTGAGCCGCGGCGGACGCAGAGGGACGGAGCATCTGCACTTCGTGCTCTGGAGATGTGATGCACTTCTGTTTGTCCCCCCCTGCAGTGTTTCAGCCTGCAGCGGCCGAGAGCTTCTCTCCTTTGGGCAAAGGACTGCTGGACAGAGGCTGGGACAGACAGCTGGACGCCGAGGCTCAGAATCAGCCGCAGCAGGTTAAAGGATGCTGCAAAATATTGTTGTGATCGTTTAGTCCATAAAATGACAGTCTGAAGCCCAAATATATTACGTTTACAAAGGTTTTAAACAGACAAAGCAACATCTGAGAAGCTATAAATCGGCTCCTGGAACCAATAAATGTTAATTGACAATTAATTTATTATGATAAATGGTTTTATCCCAATGAACTTTGAACTCCTCTCACAGTTCTTGAGTTTTGGGGCGTCAGTGTCCCATTTAAGAATTTAAGCGTTTGCTTTTGTTTTATCGTGATTCAGTAGATATCTCTTGCAAAAACATGAAAGTATAAAAAAGCTGCACGTCACTGCGTTTTACTTCTTTTTACGGTTAATAAATGTGAATTATTATTATTATTATTTCCATTTAAAATAGCCTATTGTGCTTCGATGTAACCTCCGTGTAGATTTTGTAGGTTCTTCCCTTCACGTGCCCAACCTGTGTGTACGTGTTGGTGTGTTCATTTGGCTGCACCAACACGTACACACAGGTTGT
>JAVQJF010104397.1:0-13469 GCA_036023855.1 Gadopsis marmoratus
CGGGTCAGCTGGATATTCTGGCTGTAGATCCCCGACCTACATGTCAAAGTGGCGACGTCACCATTGGTGTGTGTGTGCGGTGTGTGTGTGTGGTGGGTGGGTGGGGGGGGTTAATGAGACCAATCTGTAAATGTGCTTTGGGAGCTGTTAAGGTTAAAAAGTGCTGTATAAGGGAATTCTTTTGGTTTACCGTATACCATTTAAACCAAAGCAACAATTATGCTGTTGTAGTTCTTGCTGCTCACCACTAGAGAATTCTAAATCTGGCATTAAACGAATCACCTTAAGACTCAACATCCACATTCTGTTTTAAGATACAGACGTTGAGAGTCTCTGGATTATGTTGAATGAAAATGACAACATCTTTGACATTTCCTTGGTCAACATTTCTAAATAGATTATTTCTACAATTGCCATGCCATGGGCTAGTTTTTCTGCATCTATTTGAGGCATAGCTTTATGTGAATCACATTACCATAGGGGGGATTTTGATATGGATCTTAAACAAAGGAAAGGCATCTCAATTATTTGCGGGTCCATGGGCTCAGCCAGTCCAAGTCTCACATTCCAAACCAAAAAATGCCTGGGAACAGGATCTGGGAACTGACCTATCTAATGAACAGCGGGACCATATTCAAGACCTGGTCCATTCCTCCTCCATATGTGCACATTACAGGCTAATTCAGTGCAACATGCTACACAGAATCCACTATTCTAATGGCAGACTGGCCAAAATATATCCAAATGTCAGTGATGCCATTACACCTGCAATCAATTTCATTCACATGTTCTCTGGCTGTTGAAAAGCTGTTGAAAAAGACGTGTTTGGCATAGTGAAATGTAAAGGTTCATTTGCAGTTAGCCACTCACATATGGCTGCTGAAATTGCTGTTTTTAGTGACGAAAACCATTTGGCTAGACTTTATTTTCATGCTGTGATTACATTAAAGTAATGAATGTTGAATGTAAGCAAATATGAATCTGTATTTGAAAGTATGGATGTAGAAAATATATACAATACAAAAGAAATCCTGAAAAATTTGAGTATTAAAGGTAATTTATAATAAAACTGCAGGAACCTTTGTGGATATTGCTCAAATGTGGACTTTTAGCCTCCATTATGATTTTGCATGCGAGAAATTGAATTTATTGTTTGTCTAAAATAGCATATATTTACCTTCAGTACCTATGCAGGAAGTCGTGTGATGTTCTTAAAACGCAGTACAACAGTGGAGGTGGTGGTGGATGGAGGGCATGTGCATCTTAACACCAGAGATCGGGGTTTGTGTTTCAAACAGCAGCCTCGTTGTCCTGCTTTGTGCTCTAATTTGATCCAGTTTTCTGTCCTGATTCCCCCTGAACTGAGAAATTCCAGTAATAGACTTGTAAGACGAGCAGCCAATCCAGTCGGCAGTGGAAACGGTGGAGACAGAGGAGTGCTTTCCTGGAAACATCCAGCTGCTGCATTACCATGGTTTTCAGCTCTCTGAGGCAACTAGTAACAATTTCAGCAGCATTATCACAAAATGCATTTCAGATTTAAGCTTCACGCTACTGCAGTGTCCCTCTGTCGCAATTAAATGTGTTGCATACATGTAGCTGTTTCTATGTGTGTTTCTTGAACAGATTAATTTCTAATTTACTTCTGAGGCTGATCTCATTTCATCCCGTTCAGTTCATCTCCTCATCTAAATCAATAGAGATATGAATCAGCCCTGTGTGGTCTGCAGGGGGAAAATCCATTTCTATGGCAGGAGATATGAGATCCTCACTGGGCCTGTGTGCGTGTGTGTGCGTGTGTGTGTGTGTGTCCAGTGAAATACGACACAGGGTGTCTGGGGTCCATCCATTTCCAGCAGCGGCTGCTGATGGCACTGTGTCAGCCTATCATACTGCTTAATGACTCTGAAGTCATCACTTACCTCATCCTGACATCAGGTATCGATTGGCTGACTAAGCAGACGGACGGATGGACAGATGGACGGACGGATGGACAGCTGAAGATGGAGCTAATCTCATTAATAAAATATGATAAATATGATGCGACCCCACCAGTGGTTTTTTGAGTTTCGTAAGAAGGCAAACATGAACTATAACTTAAACTGTGTTTTCACTGTTCAATCATAATGTGCAGGAGTAGCAGAATTTTCCCGCTCGACCGCCAATATAAAAGACGCATCTGTAAAACTGTTGACAGTACAACTGCAAACAAGGTCCATTACTCGTTCTATTAAGATTTTTTAAACCATGATGGTTAAATATTTCATTTTCTAGCTAGCTAGCGGTTAGCTAACATTTTATAATAATTAACCCCAATGTGGAGCTGTTTTAATTTGAGCCACTGTGGGCAGATAGTAATTATGCAATGCAGTGCTCCTCGGCTGGCAAGGCAGCAGAGTATTTTCGTCTAATGTCTGAAATGCACCTACCAATTCACGTGTACCATTGCCACCTACTGGCCATTCTTTGTATTGCTAATACCTGTATACCTGGACTGATGGAAACACTGTTATAACTGTTATTATTATCATTAATATATTTATTTAAAATTGTTGAACACGGTGGTACAACCCTAAAGTTATTTACCTATGAGTTATCCGGTAAATATTGTAGTAATAGGATTAAGGCAGCTGCCGGACAGACCTGACAAACCTGAACATGTAGTGGGGTGAACTGGGAACATCTGGCACTGGCCCCCCATCTGCGAAGTCTTCATCTCCCACCTCCTCACAGATAAAAGCCTCCATTGTCGAGGTGTCTGCAAGGAGTTGTGCTCAGGCGGTCGCCACTGCCTGTCATGGTGGCTACCAGTGGCGATGGAGGCCGTCAAGCAGAAGAAGGAGGCCTTTCGGGCTTGGCTGGCCCAGGGCTCTCCTGAAGCAGCAGACACATACAGAGAGGCCAGGAGGGCTGCAGCATTGGTGGTCGCTGAAGCAAAAATTGCCCCCTCTGGGTTGGAAGCAGGTTGGTTGGGGTTAAAATGGAACGCGAGGTAGATGGACAGGTGGGTCGGGGCAGCATCAGCAGAGAGTTTTCTTCGTAGGATGGCTGGGTTCAACTGTCGGGACAGGGCAAGTAGCTCAGACATCCGGAGGGAGCTCGGAATCGAGCCGCTGCTCCTTCACATCAAAAAGGAGCCAGTTGAGGTAATTCAGGCATCGGATCAGGTTTACTCTTGGACGCCTCCTTTTAGAGGTTTTCTGGGCACATCCAAGTAGTAGGAAACCCTGCCCGGGTAGACCCAGAACACGCTAGAAGAATTATATATATACATGTCATCTGGCCTTGGAATAGAGCGAAGAGCTCTGGGGTTTTGATAAACACGCTTCCTGACTGCCACCCTCCTAAAGAGTTGGTATGTCTTTTCTTTAAGGACAGACTCCTGCGACTCCTGGTTCCTGTTGGGTGTCAATACAGCATCAAAAACATCAACGTCACTGCAAGTCATGGATGCATGTAGTCATATACCCTCCTTTGTGTATGTGTGTGTGTGTGCTTTGCTCCTCCTGTTCTCCTTTTCACCCCACTGACTAATGACCTACACCCCCTCCTCCCCTCCTTCTCACTCTCCCCTCCCCCTCACCACCAAGGACTGTGTGGTGTGAGGAAAATGGAGGTATGGAGGGGGAGGAGCTCAGCCCCAGTTCATCTGCATCACTGAACACACACACACACACACACACACACACACACACACACACACACACACACAGGGGAGGGGCTCTGAGGTCATCAGGGAGGCTACATGCTATTGGTCAGCTGGGCGGTTATAGATCTGAACGAGCAAAAATCTCTTTCTCTCTTTTTGTCTTCCTTCCTTCCTGGAGCTGAGGTCAGTCCCAGCATGCACTGGCTGAGAGTCCGTAAGGCCACCATTCAAACACATCTCTGGAAAAGTTGGCATCTGCTGTAAGACAGATAGCACTGGAGAAGTATAGCCTATTTAAAAGCATTCAGCAGTGGTTTATCCGTCCTGAAACATTGTCCATGTTATGCTGGATAATCCAGGACAGTCCTCGCCGTCAGGTTTCGCTGGAACAATTTCCTGCAAAAGAAATAGTCCCTTTGAAAAGTGTTGATAGTAAGTAACAGGGACGCTTTCTGGGAAGACATGATACTATTGAATTTTTTTTTTTAAATGTCATAGTTCAGTGCTTTTCACTTCCATTGTACCAGGGCTGAGGCAGATAATGCAGAGGTAGAAAAACAAAACTGTCTACAAAGCTAGATACCTTTGGGATAAGTAACGACATTTTTAGTAATTGACCCTTAAAAGCTAAGCTTTCACTGGGTTACCTTATTGGACCTTATCTGCTTTATTGACAGCGGGCTGAAAATAAACATATTTTTTAGACCCCTCCTCACCATCTTTTGGATTAATGGGAATATCCGGTGGTATTCTTCTCTCCATGTAGCTCGATTGTGCCAGAGAGCTAGATTATCGTCCAAATACTACTAACAGCACATCAGTGAGCCACGCTGTGGAACTATGTGACATGCTCCTTTATTGCCGTGACATGCACACTGTAGTTTATGTCTTGACTCAACAGGCCTTCGTCACAGAAAACATTTTGACATGCCACAATAGGAAAATCACAGCTGTAAATGATAAACAGCATTGGTAGCAGGATGAGGGCTCACTGTCACACTGGCATGTCTTACTGGTTCTGTTAAATAGAACAGAAACTGACGGGGTGGGGGGGGGGTAAAGTATAAAAAGATGAACTAACACATTGCTGGTTCTGGTCTTTTCATGAGATTTGGTGACAATAAGAAAGATGTAGAATAACGCCAGCTCCATCCTCAAATGAAATGGTTCAATGTTTTGGGAAATAAGCTTTTTGAGAGTTAGATTGATAAACACTCAAACTGCAGCCAGCAGCTGGTTAGCTTAGCCTAGCACAAAGAGTGGAAACAGCAGGCCTGGCTCTGTCCTAACATATCAAAATCCACCTATCAACACCTCTTAAGGTCACTAGTTAAATCTCATTTGATTCGCATGTATAAAAGCTGAAGTGTACTGAAACCGAAGTTGCAGTATTATGGGTGTTATGTGCCAGACTATTTGGCAGGGCACATTTACTTCCTGGACTCCTGTTGTGACTGTGAGGTTGCCAGGCAACCAGTGGAGACACCAGTCTTACGAAATGGTCGCAGACGTTATGCTAAGCTAAATCTCCTGGCCGTGGCTTCACGTCGCTCACGATGAGAGCGAGCTCAACCTTCTCATCCAACTCTCGGGAGGAAAGGAAAGAGTGTTCCCCCGAAATATATCATGAAGTATTCCACTTCTAACAAAGACAAGGTTCCATTTTAACACGCATTACAACTGTCTGGGTCACCTCAGATACAAGTTTGTAGCCTGTTGTGTTCTGATCTCATTTGAATCAATAAAATGTTATAAATGTTACTTGGAGAGATATTAAAAAACAAAAAACATTTAGTTGAGGATTCTTTCAGGGCCATGTAATTGAACTGATGGAGCAGGGTGACGTCATTAATTTAAACCAAATTAGAGAATTGGAGGAGACTCAGGTGTTACAACTAAACCATTCCTCCCCTGAACATGCAGGCTGAAAGCTAAAGGCTGGATAGTTAGTTAGTGTGCAAACTAGGAGACATCCAACCCTACACCGTAAGATGCAGGTGAAACCTTATGAGTTTGTCATGTCCGATCCCAAGGATGGTGATGAAGGTCCTCGCTCAGGTCAGATGCTATCTGAATGCTCTCTAAATGAGCCCACGGGTGGTGTCAAAGACAGGAAACGAACAGCGTCTGTGTGTGTTCAAACAGGAAATTGGGGTAAATTAACAGTCCACGGAGCTGAGGGCCTCCAACATGGCCGCTCCATCAGCTGAATGCCTCCCGAAGAGTTCCAACAGAGCAGCACCTGGCTCAAAGCTGCAGCCACGGTCTGCATGAGGCAACAGTCGTCCGATAATCTCACCCTGGACACAGTCGCTTCTTGCTGTAACCGCATCCCCAGTTGGTCTCCTTTCATACTGTGTGTGTGTGTGTGTGTGTGTGTGTGTGTGTCCGCTAGGCTGTCCTTTAATAAGGGGCTCAGTTATGAAACATTTTGGGAGATGACCCTGACTGATACCAGCAGACACACAGACAGGTGACAGAGGCGTCTCTGGCTGACTGGTGCTGGCTCACACTGGCCTCTGGTGGACTACCGAGGAACCGCAGTTAAAAGGGCCACGCACCGAGCTCCCTTTACTTGACACGCCGAGTACTGCGGAAACAGTTGCGTCATGTTTTCTGTGGGAGGTTTCGACAAGTCACTATATGACGTCACCACAGTGACGTCGGCCCTGCTTTGGGCTTGGAGACTACGAGCGCGTAACAGAAAGGCCGCTTTTCAAACTGCAGCCGAGTGATGCGAGCTGGCACCAGGCGGGAAGGGAAAGACCCTATTGGGTTGCATCATGGGAAATGTAGGAGTTGAAGCCATACCAGGCCCTAATTGTCTGGATGTTTTCATGTATATTGTGTATATTAGTCCACTGGATTACTAGTGATGCATTAACCATTTTTAATTGTTTGTCAGTGTGGCGCAAACTTGGAGTATTTTAGATCTTAATCTGTAAAACAGATTGCAGACAGAGTGAAAGTCACATTATTTGCCTCTGAACTGAAGTAGAAAGTAGGGAAACTGCAATTACTCTTAGCTCAAAATTGCGCTCAAGTACCACCTAACAAAAAAAAACTAGAAACCATTTTTTGAGAGGTTACTCTTTCTTGCCCCAGTTTATGGACCAGCTAAGTTACAGCTAAACCAGGCAGGTGTGCAGCTCAATTTGTGAGATCTCAGATGTGCTTCTTCGCCACCACAGCTGTTGGTTTCATAAAGATTATTTGGGGCTGTTTCTATCGCCATGCTGCAGCAGCTGCAAAAAAAAAATGCAAACACTCATGTAGCAGAAAAAGGACAGGTGACACACCATTCTGCTAGTGATGGCTGAGTTCCATCACGTGTCCCAGTGGATCAGCATGCACTCTACGAGGACCCTGGATCTAGCTCACCTAAATGGAATGCATTTGTTTCCAGTGTTATCACTTGCACCCGTTCTTCTCCTACTGCCACAAGCCAAAAGGTTTGTAAGGGGGCAAAGAAATAAACAGGCTGAACAGCAGAACGAGGCCACATTTTGCACCGATTTCTGTCGCTGCAGTCTGAATAGCACACGCTTTGCTTTGATCTATGAATTGAGCCATTATGTCCTGACTCTGCAGACTGCAGCGGCCAAGTGGAGCTCTGTTCAGTGTGTTTGTCAGGCCTGCTGATCACTGCCTCAACACTTTATAAAAAGGAAGGATTATAAAGCAATCTGTGCAGCTGCTGAGGCTACAGCTGCAGTCTGACCCAATCACGCCTGATTAAACTGAAGACTGGTAATTAACCAGAATGAGTTCATTAGTATATATTTACTGCCTTTTGTCTTCCCTGTTTTAAAGGAGTGTGTGCCATAATAAGACACTTGTGACTATTTGATAATGAAATCAAGGGTAGAGAACAAAAGGTTTCACTACACAGTTGCATCTTCAGAATAAAGCTGCAAAGCTGTGCTTAATGGATAACCTTATGTGATGGAAAAGGTTTCTGAGGCAGAATTCAGTGTATCAGCAGCATGATATTTGTTTTTTTTTAAAAATTAAACCAACATACTGGAACCGCAATCATCCTGGATATCTACAGTACATTTAGGGAGACTCTGGCTTCAAACGTAATTATTTCTGGTCTGAATACAGCCTTACTCTTTAGGTGCCTGCTTCAAGCCCTTGCATCATTTTGTTTTTTCAGCACAAAGACACCTAAAAATCTGACTTGGTCATTTTGTCAATATAGCAAAATATATATCTGGCAAAAACAATACACGACCAATGACACCGGTTCCCAAAAAAACAAACTTGTGATATCAGTTAAAAACAGTCAATATATAAAGAAAATTGGTTTCTCGGCTTGTCTCTACATAATATATAAATCAAGTTATGTTCCTTTGAATAAAATATGCTCAGATCAGATTAAGAAAATCCAAATTGTCCCTTTATGGTTTCATATATTGGTTTGCACTCTGCAGTTGCGTAATAAGCAAGTCATAGTTTTGTTAAGCACGCCGTTTTTTCTCAGCTGTCCCAACCACACCACAGTAACTCGGCAGTGAGATTTCATGTGTCAGCAGAAATGTAGACGGAAAAGGAGAGCTAAAAGAGGGGAAAGTGGAGAGAAAGAAGCGAGAGCTGAGAGACAGGAGTGAACAGAGTGAGAGAAGTTTATTGACAGGTAAGATACAGATAAGAGCAGAGGCCTGAACCTAGTCCAAACACACACACACACACACACACACACACACACAATTTAGCTTGGGCTCGTTGGTAGGAAAGACATGTTTAATTTGGGCTAATCCTGAATGTTGCCACAAAAGAAAATTAACTCAAAATACAAAATTAACAACAATTTCCTAAAAGAGAAACTCGGAAGCCATAAGTAAGAACCAGAGATGAGTGTAAAAGTAAAGACCCACTTTGAAGATGATCCCAGTTAAAACATTGACCCAGTTGTCTGTATATCTCCGCTTAATAAATACGCTGACGTTGTTAGACAAACAGAGGACTGGGAGGACAAGACTCACTGCTATTTAAAAAGAATGAACAAAAGAATCTGTCGCTACAGGTCTACAGCACAAGATCAACAAACTTTACCAGTAAAATAATCTGTTAGAACACACAAAAGATCAAACCAGACCACAGACTAAGGCACATGTACTTTGGTCCCAACAGGCCTCCCCAACAGGCCAAGACCAGAATCACATGTTGAAACATCATCTAAACACAGTATTAGCATGCACACTGTGTGTCTGCACCCGCTCACAGCAATGGTTTATACAAGACTGGGATGGGATTTAAATGCCTTTACTCTTCAAGGAAAGCGCCACTTTTGGATCCTCAATATTATTACACGTCAGCAATGTGTTAATGTACATACATTCCAAATTATTTTGAAAAGGAAATATTGGGGGCACTCAATTGTCCTCAACAAGCATCATTAGCATCAAACTCCCATTTCCCAGAATGCCTTTAAACATCCTCACAGAAGGGGTACGATGGCTGCTTTTAATGAAACGAGTAAACAGCTTCAAAGTGATTGTTCTGCTAAGAAAAGCTGCCAACTTGAAATGTAGAAATTGCACCCCAATGTGCAACAAGTAGTTTATTCAATTTCTTAAGTTTAAAAATGTAAGTTACATCTGGCATTTAAACTACATTTAAAGCCATTCTGTGTACTGCGGCAAATCTGTTAAAGCTGCAAGCATGAATCACACTTCGTCCTTCATGCTTGTAGTTTAGAAAGAAAGTCCAAGATAATCTTTTTTACATTTATTTTCAGTGCACCGCGGTGCACAAATGAGCATGATGAGGTTTAGAGAGTGAACCAGCAAACTGAGGATGTGTGCAAAAAGACATTTTCCAATGACAGACGGCTGCATACCAAAAAAAGGAAAGAGGAGTCACATGATTGATGACATTGTGGTGATGAAATCTCTCATGAAAGAGATGTGTGTTAGAGCCAATAGGAAAAAAAATGGGGAGTGGCTAACAGTTGACAGATTGGGGTTAAAACTGTCATGTAACAGATCATTAATTACAGGAACTCAAAACAGACTTCTGCCACCCTGACAGGTGATCGCTGGGTAGGTCAATACAACAAACAGCAATGATAAAAGATTTAATTAAAAACAAAAACTCCACTGCTTTAAAGAGCAACACCAGTCTTAAAAGCAGAGAGTGTTTCACCGCTGACCAGCTGGCTGCGGTTGGGTGTGCTCAGAAGTGTGCTCTGTAACCACACTCAACAGTGATGTCACAGTGAACAGACGCCCCCTGGAGTGCACGTCTGCGTCACTGCAGCAAGGTGAGAAGTTAAACCACTGGAGGTAAACACACACACGATTTTCACCGGGTGTTTAGTTGCTCTTCAAGATGTCACACGGGTCAACTACCTTTTGACTAGGACAGACAAATATACTGCCTCTACTGGTCAAGAAAAAATTTACTTTGTGGAACTTGGATTCTCTCAATATTTTAACTGAAAACTATTTAAAAACGCTTTACTTTAATTGTAAGCTTAGGACATCGAAGCACTTTTCAGCGATACATCCCTGTACTATTTAAATATAGATTAGTGGGTAACACAGAAAACGTTGAAAAAAAGAAACGGTAGTGACTTCCTCGCTCATCATAGATCTTAAGGTTTAGGAGTCAGGTGTGAGGTTTAGATGGTAGACTTTGAAAAGGAAACTTTCAAATGGTGATTCCCTCCCATGTCATAGTTGTGAAGATCCATCAGCGCCTGGATCGCTTCCTCTACTGATGACATTTGGATCAAGGACATCTTCCGGTCCCTGGTGATGAATGAGCAGAGACAAGCAGTTAAAAATGATGTAAAGTAACCATTAACCATAAACATGTTACGAGTGTAGTTCGTTGTGTACATGCGCAGTGCATTCAGACCTCTTCACCCACTTTTTTCCCCTCCACATTTTGTTATGTTGCAGCCTTGTGCATGTTTGCACCAAACTTGAAGCGAATTCTACCTGCGGCACGATTACACACAAAGTCAATGCAAATACTCGAACAGACACGAAGCCTATTAGCGTTGGGTTTCTCTTCCTGACGTCGAATGCGGGCACACAGAGCTCCACCATACTACGGCCTATTTCTAGAGACTGGACAACCTGGTACGTTCTGAAAATATGTGTCTGTTATTTGATTGCATCTATTGGTTGCACTTTATTATGATCCAAGTTAGCACAAGCATTAGCTTGTTAGCACAAGTATCGTTTCGAACTCCATTTACAAAACGAGCATTTTAAAAGTGGAGCTGACAAGGCATGAATTCGACTTTTTACAAATCTGCATTGTGATGTAGTTATTTTGGCAGCGTTTTGATCCGTTTACTGCAAATAAATTAGAGCAAAACCTGTTTACCACTGTAGTAAGCCAGATTAATTTAGCCGACGTGCGACTTTCTAGATACAGCGAATATTTATTTAGTCACAGAGTCGTCCCGAAGCCACTCCTGCGTTGTCTAAGCAGTATTGTCCTGTTGGATGGTGAACTTTGGCCCAGTATGAGGTCTTGAGTGCTCTGGACCAGGTTTCCTTAAGGATACATGTCTGTTTATTGCTCTGTTCAGCGTTCCCTCAATCCTGACCATCCACAGCATGACGCTGCCGCCACCACCACACGTCACCACTGGGATGGCATTGTGGAGGTGATGAACGGTGCCTAGCTTCCAGACCTAAAGCTTAGTTTTGAGGCCAAACTGTTCAATTTGCAAAGATATCTAAAATCTTGTTTTTGCTCTGTCAATATGGGAAGTAAAAAAAATGAATTTATATGATCTTAACTTAAGGCTGCAACATAAAATGTGAAAGAAAATGAAGGAATTCTTTCTGAAGGAGCCTTACAAAATGATCAGAGAACTATAAAACTGTAGACACTTGTAGTGTCATAAAGAGCGTTTCTTACTGGAAGAACTTGAAGGCCTTGACAGGTCCTCCACTGTTAGAGAACAGAAGACGTAAGTCATCCTCTCCAACTCCATCCCTGGACATGCAAAGACAAACTATTAACATCTTAAAGTAGCATGAAGCCAAAGCGATTGCTACACTGATTAATCCGTTTGCCTGAATGACACAAGAAGAGCAGTTTGAAAAACATGTGTAGAGGTTGTAGTACCGGATATTGGAGAGGTGAAGCGTTGCAGAGGGAGGAAAGATGTTCTGAAAGTTTTTCGATCCTGGCTTCTTAAAGCGATGGAGTGGCGAGCCAGAAAAATCTGTCCGACAAAAACAAAATATTGACACAATGACAATAACTTGAGGAAATTCTTGAAAATTCTTTAATGTAACATTTTTTTGAACAAGGTTACATTATATTATTACTTTTAGAACTTTGCCACCACTGTATAGTGTTGCTTCTACCAAACCAATACAGATTTGGAAAACAAATAAACCTGGACTTACAAAAACCTGTCAATTGTTGACTTATCAATCCAACAGGCACCATCACAACTTAAGCCATTTCAAAGATATGACAAGCTCCCTTCCAGGATGCATAGCACCCTCTTACCTTTAGTTAGTAGTTGGTCATCCAATCCTTCTCTGGGCAAAGCCACAGTTTGATGTTTTGATAGTGTCACTCTCATCACTTTACCAAACACCTTTTGACCATTCAAGTGGCTCATAGCTACAGGTGAGGAAAAACAGAAAATATGGGCAAGTGATGAGTCTAAACGCCTGGCAGCATTTACGCATTTGCTGATACAGTGCAGGGATAGACGCCAATATCTTTAAGGACTGGCCGCACGGGCCACCAAGCCCCTAAATTTGGTGGCCAAAGTAAATTTTTGGTGGCAAAATGTAAAGTCAAGTAGAAACAATGCAGAAAAGGCAACTTGACACAACTTAAAACAGCCTTTCTTAACAATAAATGAAAAGACATGAATATATATATTTTTAAAATGGATAATTTAAATTGAAAACTCAAGTTCTTTGTAAACATATGGTACATACTGTATATTCTCTCTCAGTCTCTTAGTTCAGCCTCGCTTCCTTGCGCAGATACAATGACAGAATATTGAACTCAAAGGTGTGATGGAATCTGGATTTTGTGGAACTGCAGTACAGGGATAATACAGGGAGTATTTGGTGGCCACGGGATCTTGGCCATGTGCAATGTCGAACCCTACAGTGTATCAGGTTAATACAGCACATCAATCACATCACATCCATGAAATTTTTACAAATTTATTGAGGAAGTGACAAATGCTACAGTAGTTTCCAGCAAATAAACCATAAGATCTTAACCTAATTCTACAATGGAAAGTGGATTGGATTCTCTCATTTCTCTTTTAAAGTCAATTAATCGCATTACCAAGCTTGACCCCAACTTCCTCCCATAATTCCAGCGCGGATATTTACCCAACTGAATTACTAAAAGCCGCGGCGAACGCAAATAACACGATGACTGAGGAGACATTCCCTGGTGTGCTGAATGGCAAATCTCCTTTTAAAAAGCTTCCAAATGGAGGTTTAGATAAAACCAAAGTCTTGAAGTCTTCAAGTCTGAAGTACCATCTACGGGCAAAGCACATCTTTGCTGATGTTAGCAAAGATGCACTGAGACAGGATCAAGTTGTGAACGTCGAACTACACTGGCAGAGTGCAGCCGGGGTCAGTCTGTGAACGAAGCAACAACAACAACTAAGATAACCAATGCAATCGCTAAATGGATCGCCATGGACTGCAGGCCAAAACACTCCGATTCCTCTAACCATTTTGTCATGCATTTCTTTATTCAAACATCACACATTGTTTTACCCCCCGCCCCCCCCCCCCCCAAAATACAAGTATTTTAAAGGTGATTAATGAAGATTAATCACAGCCTATTATTGTGATTA
>JAVQJF010104412.1:0-16808 GCA_036023855.1 Gadopsis marmoratus
GTCGTATTCTTTTATTCTTTTATTTATTTCTCTTTATATTTCCACATTTATTGTCGTATTCTTTTATTCTTTTATTTACATATTTATTCTTTATTGTGGCACTCCTATCATTCCATAAAACGTGAGAGGGGGAACCAATAAAAAGAAAGATACATTAGCCAGGGGCAGGAAACAGACAGGGTGGGTGGGCACTGGAAGGGCATCGGGGAGAGAAGGAAGGAGGGAGGGAGGGATTGATACAGGGCAAGTTGACAGCAAGGGGGAGGAGAGCGACATTTCTCGGTTGGCTGGCGTTGCTATGGTTACAGAGCTTGGTAGAGATGTCATCTTGCCCTGGTTGATTCAGACATGGCAGGCACCCATTACCCTTCCCCTAGAACGAGGGAGAGAGGGTGTGGGTGACGGGACAGTGTAAAGAGAAGGAGGAAGGCCAGGGAAGGTGCAAAAATGTGCAAGAATCAAAGACATCCATACCTCTGCACTGCTTGGCAGACAAGAGGGTCGTAAATTATACCGAGCAGATGGTGGGAAGATGATTAATGGCAGGCAGTGAAGTTACAGGTAGAACAGCCTCAGCAAGTGGTGTTAGTGAGAGATGGCACTCTTCTGATTTTATTTTCTGAATTTCAGCTTCACAATTGTCTATTTTTTTTTAAATACAAAATTTTCTTTCCCTCGTTTTGTGTCACTTAATACTGATCATAGCCCTGAATGTTGACCGGTGTGTTTGTCAGGTCCTCTCAAAGGTCTTGACTCTCTCATCAGTATCTCTTGAGACACATTTGGCCTCTGAGTTTGTCAGAACATTGTGTGATTTATGGATTTACATTTGACCACCTTTAATTGTGTGAAGTCATAGCACACTTTTTTCTTTATCTGTAGATTCTACTGTCTTTGTTTAATCTCTCTTTCATCTTTTCTCCCACACTGCTTCTGTTTCTTTGTGCTCTTCTTTTCCCCTTTCTCTTCTCTCACCATCAGTACTAAGCCCTCCTCCCTGTCTCTTGTTCTCTCCTTCTGTTTAAACACATTACAGTCAACTCATTTGGGGGGATGCTATTGGTCCAGCTGCATCCTGTTGCCAGGCAACCCATTTCCCCTGTCTCGGAGTGTTGCAGTAATTGCAGAGGGGATCAGAGGTGGGGGATGGGGGTGGTGGACAGAGAAAATAAAGGAGGAGTCAGGAAGGAGGCAAGAAGTGTATAATAACAGCAGGGCAGCAAAAGAGGAGAGGACAGGAAACTATGAGTTAGTGGAGAGGAGAGCAGGCAGCAGCAGACAGTCTCAGAGGAATCTCCAGAATGTGAGCTCTTATGAGGGAAATGAGGAAACACACATACAAATCTGTTCTGCATTTTTAATCATATCACATACACATCAAGTAGTCTTTTCCTTAGCTAAGAGTGCATGACCTGCATTTGCAAAGCACCTTGTTAAAAATAAATGATCTTCTGAGTGCATGAGTGCAGACTGCCACTCACATGTACAGACACACACACACACACAGTCACTCACTCAGAGTAAATTGCAGTCTGTCCCTGCGCTTCTGTCACTCAGTTTTTCAGGCAGCCGAACACAGAGGATATAATACACGCACAGGTAAAGGCTTGCCAGATTCATACGCATCTCGTCTGAGCAGGGTGGAGCTCTCTCCAGAGAAAGCTGGATTGGTGTGGGCTGCTGAGTAGGGGACTAGGCTTCATAACACAGGACCATAGATGTGGCTCTTTGGCTTATAAGGGGGCCTGTGGGAAATTAGAATAATAAATGCTTCCCAGGACCGTGGTAGGAGATGCATTTAACCTGCAGAGGATGCATATCAGCGTTACTGTTAGTACTATTCTATATTACATCAATGCTGAAACAGTTAGTTAATTAATTAAATATTAGATGGACAGAATTTTAATCCCCTGCAACCCTTCGGGATAAGCAGTATGGTTAATGAACGAATGAATGAATGAATGAATTGTTGAAGTCCTTTATTAACCACAATTTTCAAACATTCTCTGCTTCCAGTTTTTCAATGTGAGGATTTGTCACTTTTCTGTGGCACAATAAATTGAATAGCTTTTGGGGTTTGACTGTTGGTTGGACAAAATAAGCAATTTGAAAATGTCACTTTGGTGTCTGAGAGCTTGAGATAGGTCGTTTTCACAATTCTTTTCAAGACTGACAATTCAAGACTGACACATGTAATGTGGTTTACATTTCTAGAAGTCACACATGCACATGATCTCCTCAGTGACATTCAGGCGTGCATACACACACACCCTTCATATCTAAATGTCACCCCCTTCACTTTTTGTCATTAAGGTTGACAGGAGGATGTTGTCACATGACCGGATCTGAGCCTGCTTTGAGGAGTGTGTTTAAGTGTGTGTTCCCCATGTGTCTACGTAAGTTTGTGTGTGTGTCAGCACATGTGTGTGTTTTAGCCGGAGTGAGGGAATTATAGATGGCTGAGACAGCAGGAAGAAGACAGAATAATAACTGACAGCAGCGCAGCTCTGAGCAGGAGCTTTCAATAGATTTTCTGGTTCCCTGGTAGATGTGTGGGTTTTTTAGGGTGGGTGTGCTGGGTCAGAGGTTGGACTGACTTGAACTGAGATTTGATTTGAAATAAACACTTGTCTTGAGACAGAGCAATAAATACATCAACCTAGCTGTGAGCGCTGTGAATCAGTTTTATATTCACCAGTGGAGGCTCCCTGGCTGTTATGTTGTGCTATGTACTTCTCACTTGTACAGCAATGTGTTGTTTTTTAACTTGTTTCCTTTGAATAAACTGGACTCCTAACTGTCAATTCAAGTTTCATTGTCTGTGTCTGTGGGGCCGTGGGTTGTAGATACGTGAACACTTTGCTGAAGCTGGTTCCTCAAGTGCTGGCCCTCCAGGAGCAGCTCAGAGAGGCTGTTCAGAATGGAGACATGGAGACCTGCCATGGTATCTGCCGTATCGTCGTTACACTGGGAGAAAACCACTCCAGGTGTGTGTGTGTATTTTTTTTTCAGTAGGCCTGTATCTTGGCCAAAATGATTTCAAGATACCACTCAATAATTATTCTGCCTTGGGATGGAATTAAAACATTCTATTTTTATAATGAAAGCAACACATCTAAAATGTGTTTGAGCCAATCCAATAACAAAATACAAATCTCTGCCAGTTTTTAAACTAATCCCAACAAAATAGCCAGGTATATAAGAGGAACAGGTGTCTTAAGAGAGAGAAAGATGCTAGTTTTCCTGTGAACCAAATCACACCTTTTCTCTTTCTTTCCCCTCCACCCACCTCTCTCTAGGACTCTGTTGGAGCAGGTGGATCACTGGCAGAGCTTCCTGGCTTTGGTCAACATGATCATGTTTTGTACAGGCATCCCCGGCCACTACCCGGTCAATGAGACCACCAGCTCACTCACACTCACCTTCTGGTATACCTTACAAGTAAGGAATGTTAAATTCCAACCCTATCTACTACTGTAATGTACTGTTAAAGTGATGCTGTGGTAGTTTGACAAATAAAAGGATATTGTATATTTTCCAACTGGCATGATTTTCTCATCCTTTTTGTAAAACCGGTCCAAAATGAGCTTTAATCGTGGTAGTCTGGCAAGGTTCGATAGGCACTTGCTTGAAACCGTCATCTTTATATAGACTGTATAAAAACATGAACTCTCCCTGCACATCCTAATTGAATGATTGTGCGACTCGCTGGGGTCTCACTGGTCAAATAATAACATATAACAGCTTTGTCAGAAAACACTTGCTTTTAGTCTTCTACCGTATCCAACATAATTGATTTCTTGGTTTGTACAAGTAGGCAATTCACAGTTTCATATTAGATAATTGATAGGGGGCTCGTTCTCTCAGTGATAAATTAATGATAGTGTAAAATGCAAAATGTACTTGGGATAATAACCTGTGTGAGCCATAACAGATGCTTTTTGTCTGTAATGTGCGTAAATCATTTTATGTTCCAGACCCATGAATAATTTATTTTCTCCTTACTCCATCCTCAGGATGAAATAATGTCATTTGAGTCGGATAAGCAGGCAGTGTATCTGCAGGTCTACCGGCCAGTGTATTTCCAGTTGGTGGATGTTCTGCTTCACAAAGCCCAGTTCCCCTCTGACCAGGAGTACGCATCCTGGTCCTCAGACGAGAAAGAGCAATTCAGGATCTACAGGTGTGTGTGTGTGTGTATACATTTGTATCCCTGACTCTGTCTTTGTGAAATGTACATTCGTATTTCTGCTGCGTACTGTTGTGTGAAAGTGTTTCAGTGACAGTCTTAAGTGTTTCAGAAATGACTCGCTGACAGAATGATTGGTCAGCATATGAGTGCGTTTTTCTCTAATAGACTCTCACTGGACCGGCAGCTGAGAGGGCAAAACCCATCTGACAAAAAGAACACAGGTTTCAACATTGCGCTCCCCTAAATTTGTGCATGTCTGTCCGTCAGGGTGGATATCTCCGACACACTCATGTATGTGTATGAGATGCTGGGAGCAGAGCTGCTGAGTAACCTGTATGATAAACTAGGGAGACTGTTGACTAATGCAGAGCAGCCCACATCATGGCAGGTGGGTGAGACATACACAGACAAGCAAAGAGAAATTGGAAAATGTTATTTTCTGTTTCTTTCAGTGTTGCACAGAAGGCAGTACCATTTTTTTTCTTACATTATTATACTTATTTTACATATGTCAAACATAAACCTCAAGCTAAAGAAAAGATAAAAGACAGTATATTAAAAAATGTATATTTGTAGGATTTAAAGAATGTTTCATGTTGATTTTGGGTTATTTCCACTTTCCATGGTAATTTCTTTTTTTACTCAAACCTCCCCTTTTTGTCACTGCTGAAATGCCATTAAAATGAATTCAACTCATGCTCAAAATATATACTGACTGTAATCTCCTCCTCCAGCACACAGAAGCCTTACTGTATGGCTTCCAGTCCATCGCAGAGACGATAGATGTGAATTACTCCGACGTCATCCCAGGCCTGATAGGACTCATTCCCAGAATCAGCATCAACAACGTCCAACTAGCAGACACAGTCATGTTCACTATAGGTGATACATTAAAAAAGTTAGCAGAAATACCTACAAGTCATTGACAAAAATATATTGCTGGAGACAAAGAAACTTATTTCCATTGACCATTGTGCATGTTATATAAGTTTGGACCTACAGGAACCTTCCAACTTGTACAGAATCCTTGAGTTACAATCTGCCCAGCAGAAACATTTCCATGTGAGGACCTGTATTTAACCATGTAGCCGACCTTTTTGACATTTCAAACGAAAGTCGCGTTGGTCGACTTCCTCACATAGACAGAGAACCTTAAACACATGAAACTGGGTGAAGGTTCGAGATTAGACATATGAGTAAAACTGGAACTATTAGCTAATTAAAGTAAATACACAAGTATATCATTACTAAATATTAAGTATATACACAAAGTATTATGAACAGATGATTAACATGTGAAGAAATGATAAGTTTTAAGCTTACAACTAAGTGTACTTTCACAAAGTTCAAATACATTAGTGTAAGTTAAAGGCAGCACAGGTTGAAAGGGAATGGTTCAGTCCATTAATGTGTTGTTTCTCATTCAGTATCTCAACTGTTAATCACCCACCAGGTGCTTTGGCTGAATGGTTGGCAGACCACCCAGTGATGCTGAGCAGTGTCTTGCCCTTGGTGCTACAGGCTTTGGGGAACCCAGACCTTTCTGTTTCTTCGGTCTCTACACTCAAGAAAATTTGTAGGGAGTGCAAATATGACCTGCCACCCTACGCAACCAACATAGTAGCTGTGTCTCAGGTACGTGTATACCTCTTTTTTAACGCGCTCTCGCTTTTTCCACCCAGTTGATGAAGCATTACAGTTAATAATAATCAGTGTTTTTTGCTTACTTTTAACGGCTAAGGTGTTGCAGACTGCTTTCCATAAATAACATTTACTCTTTGAAATCACTTCATTATTTTTGTTACTTTTTATTGCTAATTTCAGTAGGTTTTGTTTTGCTTTTAAAATACTAGAACCATCACTCTGCCTTTCTCTTCTCTCCCAAGGAGGTGCTTATAAAGCAGATCCACAAGGTCAGTGTGTGTTCCCTTATATTCATTTTCTCTTTTTGTATCAATTGCGTAACGTTTGCAGCCTGTAGTCTAAAGATGACATGTTAAATCTGTTTGTGGTCTATTTATTAAATTCTTTAAATGTCTTTAGCTCACTTCTTGCTTGAACTGAAGCTAAACCTGCGATCATTTTTCCTTGTAGACAAGTCAGTGTATGTGGCTGATGCAGGCTCTCGGCTTCCTGCTCTCCGCTCTCCCTGTGGAAGACATCTTAAGAAACCTTCACTCTCTTATCACCCCCTATATTCAGCAACTGGAGAAGCTAGCGGATGAGACGGTGTGTACACACACCAACATTTAACAGTACACACACACTCACAAATACAGAGCAGGCACAGTTGGAGTCTGGCCAATAGGAACAGGCCTTGTGTCTGTGTGGTGTCACTGCAGTGGAACATTTCTCTGCGGGACCAGATTGGATTTGACCCTGCACCGTTGGCCAGTGACACTCATGGAACTAGCAAAGACACACTTTCTCGTGCAAACATGCATATCAAGAGAGAAGACAAATTGAGAAAATAAAAAAAGTGCCTACAGGCTTCACATGTGCATGCACACAATTGTCGAAAGAAAATGTTTTACCCTGTTTAAATGTCATGTCTAATAGTGCCTGGAGTTTCAGACTGTCACGCTGGATGGTGCAAATGTGGAGCGGATGTTATCTAAAAATACACGGTTTGATATCTACTGTATGTGGAACGTAGTAGAATCTCTCCTGATCCCTTCCTGTCCTACAATCAGTAAATACATTGGGTGGGGTGAATAGAGATGTCAGCGTAGATGAAGCTTTTCATTTCTCTCTGTGCGTCTGTCCCCGTCTCACCCTCCCATCCCACCCCTTCACACAATGCACACACGCACAATCACACACTGTCTCATCCATCCTCTTCGACTTCCTCCCTCTTATTGTTTTCTGTCTAGCTTTTTGAAGTATCGGCATTACATCAGACTAGAAAAGCAGGTGCTGCGTCTGGAGCCGGAAAAATAGTGGCACCTAGTGGGGAGACCTTCAGGTTCCATTACATCAGGGATGAATGACCAGAATGTTTGACTGCAAACGCTAAGGGAGTCATTCTGATTTGGCTTCAAGGATAATGTGCACACACTGCTGTTGTAAGAAGACTGTAGCATCAACATTGTGAGAGGAGTTAGATGTTGGAGGAGAGATGAGAGGTGTGGCTGTAAGAGTCCTCTTCGTAGTCTTTTAGCTCTGTTGCATCACCATGGAGACAGAGCAATGATTAAATGCTGCTGGAGAAACTCTAATTAATGATTTCACCTAGGGGTGTGTGTGTTGATGCCATCTTAAAACTCATTACCTTGTTTCTAACCAACTCAAAAGCTAAATGATAAAACATTTATTTACAAAATTTAGATTTATTAAATTTATATTAATTGACCACACCACATTTAACATATTTTTAAATTGTTCTAGGCCTTCCATCCATTTTCGAAATGCTTTTTCGTGTTCAGGAGAAAAAATTGGTAGCAAGTCTAGCTTTTACGATGTGCTTGTCTTTTAAAATATTTTAATAGTTATTTTTCAAGGCAGGCACAATGCACTAAATGAGTCAAATGGACAGTGGGGTGTATAGTAGCAAATTCCTAAATAAAATGTTTTTTATTTTTGTTTTTTTTCTCTTTTCAGCCTAATCCCTCCAATAAGTTGGCAATCATCCACATCTTGGGGCTGCTGTCCAACCTCTTCACTACGCTCGACATCAGCAAGCAGGACGATGAGTCAGCGGACGGCTCAGCACCACCTGTCAAAACAGCCCCACTTCCACCTGGACCAAACCCAGTCAGTCACCACACACAATCATCATTTTCATCAGTGGGGTTGGGTGATTGAACAAATATATTGATTACCAGCAACATGTGTGAATTTATGGAAGACAGATATTGACCATTATAAACATACAGTATGTTCCACTTAAAGGCTTTGTAATCCAGTGCACCGCAGTTTGGTAGTTGTTCAAAGGCAGTGGGGCACTTGGTGCTCGCAGCAATATGAGCTCCCTACCCACCACCCCTCTGCCACCTCCACCGCTGATTACATGGCTGTTACTGGTTGGAGGGGTGAGGGTGGCCAACAGGAACTTTTTGCCCTGTCACTCAACCGTAGTCATTAGTCATTTTGCTGATAGGCATGTAACCATGTGTAAATGCTCATGTTTAATGCTACTGCTTGTTTATGACTTTCTGTGCCTTCTTTTTTTTTAATAAAGTGAATTTGTGTTTTTCAGGTGGTGGTGGTTTTGCAACAAGTGTTTGCTCTCATACAGACTGTGCTCAGTAAGTGGCTCAACGACTCGCAGGTTGTAGAGGTGAGTCATTGACATGGTCGGCCCCACACTGTCAGACCTCTGCTTTTTAAGAAAACAGTCCACATAATCAGATATGATGACATTTCAGTATAGCTGATCTCATGTTGTCCCTCAGGCGGTGTGCGCTATCTTTGAGAAGTCGGTGAAGACTCTGCTCCATGACTTTGCGCCCATGGTGTCTCAGCTAAGTGAGATGCTTGGGCAGATGTACAGTACAATACCCCAGGCCCCAGCCCTTGACCTCACACGACAGGTACACACTCATGCATGTGCACAAACACACATAAGTACTCTTTAATACTTTGTCGTCACATGTAGAGAGATTTTAGAGATTTGTCAGAAAGGGCTGTGTATGAGCAAAATGAGCTACACACCAATGAGCTTGAGGTTTATGAGGATGCAGTATAAGTTTGTAAAGCTTAATCCGCAGTTATAGTATATATTAATGATGAAACTGTCGAGCATCATTCGTTTGGCCACAAACTAAAAATCATAACTTTTTTTTCATTTATGTTTCACCCACATGTCGGAATTTTCAGTAATAAAATTGACAGAGATAATTTTGCATAAATATTGTTTTAACTTATACTTTGAGTGTGTTTACGCTTACATATTTCTGCGGTAACCTAGTTTTTTTAAATGTTACATTAAAAAAAATCCCATACTCTCTTGCAGGCTGCAGCGTTATATAGTACTGAAAAATGTTCTAGTGTTATTTAAAATATATGGTCAGGGGTAGGGGAGAAATCTGATGCTAACCATCCGCAGGTTTGCATGGTGCATGTAAAGACGTTCTTTGGTTTACTGCCGTAGCCTGTTTTGCTTCCAATAACCTGGTTTCTTGTGTGTAAGTAAACACAGTGAGTGTCTGATGTGAAGTCCTGCTGTTTCAGATGGTGCATATCTTTGCCAGTGAGACAGACCACTTCCCACCCATCAAGGCTCTGTTTGAGCTGGTTACCTCGGTAACACTGTCCATCTTCCAGCAAGGTAGGGGGTCCAGCAGGGGGTGGGACTGTGAATACTGTCAAATGTGTCTGTTCCAATCAGTGGTAGACCTTTGAATGTTTCTGATCATTTTTGATTTTACAGGGTCCAGAATCATATCTTGGTGTAGCAGAGGAAGGCATGGAATTGTGAACACATTTGTAAAAAAAAGAAAAAAATACAATAAACATATTGTTAAAATGATTTGTATATTATGGTGATATAGCTCATTTCCTACTGCAATTGTCTATGAAGACTGACATACTGTTGCATCTGACAATGAAGGAGTTCAGCCTGGGGCCACAACTAGGAAAATGACAAAGTTAGAGGTCAAAGGTCACAGCCAAGCTTTAAATGTTTGCTGTCATTACTCATTAATGCAAATGAGTACCACAAAGTGACCGATTGATGTGTTGAAGTAACAAAATCTGTAGTCATTCTAATCATTTTAAGACTATTATGGTTTGCTTTGTGCAATCAACATATTGCAATGTTTTCTATTTGTTATATTTTATATATATCAGCCTAGCATTTGCTTATTTCATTTATTTATTTGAATTTGCTGTTTCAGTGTTTGAGCTGCATGAAATTTATTTTTACTTTCTAAAGTGTTGGTCAGAAGTTGATTTTGTTTTATTTTTTATGTGCGTGACCTCAGGGCAGGTTTTTATTCACACAACATGAGACGGACATGAATGAGATGATATCATTTCATCCACTATACTCGGGTTAGGGTACCAGCTCTGTGTGCCGCTCCCCTTCCCTTTGTGTTGTCCCTTTCCTCTCCTCCTTTCCTGCTTTGACTGGTTAAGTAATGGCTGCCTCTCCTCCTGCCTCTAAACTCTTTCTTTTCTGAGCAGGTGCGTTTCAGTAGACAGTATCGGTACAGGATACAGTCACATCACAGAGACCACTAGTTTATTCAGTTGGCTGACATATAACAGCAGGGCGGGCCAGCTCCACACGGCTGCAGCCACTGCTGTGCTAGGATTAGAGTCGGGCTCTCCTTCACAGCCCTCTGAATAAACCTCGTATTCTCTCCAGGGGTTGTGTGTGTGATTGAAGGCTGGAGGGGGGGTATTGAGCAGAAAACTTGTTTGGAGTCTGGGAACAGCTAAAGCTGGGCGCTTACTACAGACATTTGTTGTGTTTCATTACAAGTTTGTTGTTGGGAGTCCTTCCAACATCAATCTTAAGTCATCGGAGAAAATCATGTTTGAAAGTCAGGAATCTTGATGTGGATTCTTCAGTCCAGAAGCTTGTACAGGAAATGTGTGTTTAATTGTGCATCATTTGCAATCTGTCATACTTTTACAAAGTCTAGTAGTCTGTGTCCAGCATAAGGGAGGTAGTGATATCAGAACCTATCCTGATGTTTGACTGTGATTCATACTGATGGCTATGGGTTCAGCTTTAAAGCAAAGGGGATCTTATTGACCAGCTCTGAATGTGCCCTTTACAGAAACCTCCTCTCCCAAGGCACTTATTTAAATCTGAGAGGAAATGTGTTGCTTGTGTTTTGATGCCAGCGATGCCTCATGGGAAGGAGGTTAAAGTGGGTTCATTCAGGTTTGGTGCTTTTTTTTTTCCTCCAAACTGTAACAGTAACAGAGGTGCCTCCTGGGTTCCCACTCCAAACCCACTTTTATTTCTTTAGGTTTGTTCTTTTTCTCTCGTTACTTCTTTTTTTTTTTTTTTTCTCTCCAAACAGACCCATGTCTTTGTCTTCAGCCTGTTTTCTGTTTTTGGTTGGTCTGTTCTTCCAAGACTCTGCCAAAGCTTCATATGCCTGCCCCCCCCCTTCTCCCCTTCGTTCCTTACTCACGTGTGAATTATTTCAATGAAATATTTTTGAGTTCTCTTTTATTTCCACATGACTGTTGAATCTATTCAGTTGCTGTTTGTATATTATTCTTATTCTCTTATGATTTCTTAAGTTTCATCTTTATTATATTTTAGGACCCAGGGATCATCCTGATATTGTTGATTCATTTATGCAACTCCAAGCTCAGGTGTGTTTTTGGTTTCTTATTTCATTCACTTTGGGTTTCTCTCCCTCTTTCTCTCTTTTTCTAATTTCTGCCTGTTTCTCTGTCCTCTTCTCCCTCTCTACCTCTTTCTGTTTTTTGTTACCGGGCCCTACGGTGTCCCATCACATAGGCGAGTCGGCGGAATGAAATATGAGCGGCATGTTTGAAAAAGAGACTTCTGTCTCTCCTCAAACGCTTTTGATTCTAACAGTCACCTCACCACGCAAAGTACAGACCTCGTGTAGGGTTTTCATTTTACCTGCAGACACCATCTACCAGTCCGAGAGGCTTTATACCATTACGGTATACAAAGCATCGATAACGCACCTATCGTCATCGTGTATTTTTATCATTCTTACTTACTCACACTATTCAGTTAATTATCTGATTAGACACTGGCAGAACTCTTGAACGGCCTCTAAAATTCACACTGCTGTGGTAGGGTGTCATGATAATAAAGTGTTTTTATATTTGACAATACTCCCTAAACATGCCTTATGGGAAGACCTTGTATTTCCAAAGTTTTCTCAGTTTCTAAGAAAGACAACTAGTCGCTAGATGATGGTGCATTTTTGGCATTTAATTGCTTCAGGAAAGATTTCATAAACCTCAGATGTCAGGAGATTCTCATGACTCACAGAGGGACATGTAATCCTTCTATAAATAATCTTTTTAATGTATTATACTGCTCAACAGGCTGCTTAGAAAATAGTAGAAGTAGCGCTTGTGTGTGGAACATACGCATGAAAATACACTATTTTAAGCACTTTTACTAAATCTTATTTCCATTTTTTCTGTAAAGTCAACATCAGGGCACATTTGCTTTTTGGATGAAATATTTTAGTTCATGCGGCGCTCATGGGAAGATGATGTAACGTTAGAATTGTGTCAGTATCAGCGTTCTGGTCCCAGGTGACTGATTAGTTTCTGAGCCCAGTCCTCCTCTGAAGTAATTCCAGCCCAGAGCCAATCAAAGCCCAAATGAATTAATATTCAACTAATATTAATCGGTTCAGACAAATTGGCTGATGGCTCTTCTGTTTTATATTTTTGTCTTCCGTCTTCATTCTCCTTCTTTTGTTTTCTATCTTTGGATAGATCTGACCTCCATCTCTCTCCCTCTCCCTCTCTCCTCTCCATCCTGAATGAGTTCATTATTACGAGATGAGTTGTATTTCTCTTTATCTGCACATGTTAATTACTTACACACTTCTGTTGCATATTCAATCCAGTCAACCAAAAACAAGGAGAAGTAATGTTTCAAATATAATTGATTTCAAGAAACAAAACCATCATTGCCTTTAGTTTGACTTAAGTTTCCAATGATTTCAAAGTTTGATTTTTTGCAATTTGTTTGTTATACCTGCTGAGTTCTGCATTGGAGGATCTCTGTATGAGTTTGGATATAGTTTTTCCTAAACAGATGGAGAGAGTACTATAGCCTGGTAGGCAGATCTGTTCTCAGTCCTGTGTTGCTGTCAGATCCGGCTACCAGGCTGAGCGGGTATTGTTGATAGCAGAATTTTGAAGGAGCTTATGCAGTGGAATGTGGTGCAGCAGTACCGATTGGGTCTGTCTGAAACATACTCTGTTTAATGCCTTTATCTGCCTCTTAGGCCCTCAAACGGAAGCCCAATTTATTCTTGTCTGAGAGTCTTGACGTGAAAGCAGTGTTCCACTGTGGTAAGTTTGCACATTGTGTACATAAACACGCACCCCTACACAGTCTGTGCCTGTCAGTACAAAGTACACACTGTAAATGTTTGAAACCATCCTTCAGTAGTTTATTTATGTTTCCGACTCCCTCTCCCACTTATAGGAGTTCTGTCACTCAAATTTCCTGAGGCACCGACAGTCAAGTCAACGTGCTTGTTCTTTGTGAGCACACACACACACACAACTTGAAATCTTGCTAGAAAATGCTTTTTTATGAGTCTTTTGGCTTTAAATGTGCTGATTGTCTCTGTGTTTCTACCTTAGACTGAACTGTTACCCCACTGCTCAGATGTGCCTCCATTAGCCAGAGTTGTGCAGGAGGACGGAAAGCTGTTGATCCAGGCCGTGCTGGAGGTGAGGATCACAGCGTTACACATTTACACATCACGCCCCAGAAAGGTTTCATCATTTCATTGATGCTGCAGATGTCTGTGTTAGCACACATCAAACCTTTTTTCCCCTCTTTTAAGTCCCTGTTGTCAAATTTCACCCCCAGGGCATTGGGGGCGGTGCATCTCGGAGTCTGATGGACCAGTTTGCAGAAGTGCTTTTCTCTCTTAACAAGCACTGCTTTTCTCTGCTCGCTGTGTGGTTGAAAGAGGCACTACAGCCTCCCGGGTTCCCGTCATCGCGGGTCACGATCGAGCAGAAAGACAACTTCTCACAGCAGATACTCAGGTAACACTACCGGATATTTATTTACAGACTTATTCAGTTGGTGTACCACATGATCTTTTACATATGTTTAACAATTGTATGTATTTGTCCTCTGTCGTGCAGAGAACGAGTAAACAAGAGGAGAGTGAAGGACATAGTGAAGGAGTTCACACTATTGTGCAGAGGGCTGCATGGTACAGAGTACGCCGCTGAATACTGAAACTCTCCCCTTGAACTCTCACCTAACCATGACCCCTGCCCTCAAACGGCTGGATGCCACAACAATACAGTTCTCACAAACCCCATCAGTGAAGATATCATGAAATGATTGTAATGATAACCCGCCCCGCCGCAGGACAAGACATGGAACCATTTCAACACAGACATGCCATCGCTTAATGGACAAACATTAAATCCCCGGTGGCTTTAGGGAGGCTGTCCTCTCTGCTCTGATTTTTTTTTTCTGTTATAAGATTGATTGTTTCTCTCTCTCCCTCATCTCTTCCCTTATTTAAAGGTCTTTTCTTTGGAAGAGCTTTGAGCAGCATTCCCAGCATGCTGCCTCGCGCCGCCTTCTATCTCTGTCTTGTTCTGCCTTTCTAGATCTTCCCGTGGTTCCTAGGTTGTTTCCTGGTGATTAGCATCCATATGAAACGGTAGTGGTATCGTACGTAGCTACTTGACATTATTTTTCAAAATAATTATATAAATGTATATGTATACACATATAGAAAGATGGCGGTTGTCAGTCCTGCTGCTGCTAACGGGAAGAGCGAAGGATCGATGTCAGAAGGGGATTCTGCAGGAAAAATGACGTTACTACAATAATATTTACTCCCACTCATGCCTCTGTGATCTCTGCATTTGCCAAATTATGATAAAATGTTTTGTGAATTTGTCCCTTTTTTTTTTTTTTTTGTTATATATGCCTTTTTTTGGAGGTGAGTGAACAAAGAAAGCCGAACAACCACATAACTGGATTACAAACAGTCTGCCCTCTTGCCCAGCCCTCTGTGTAAAGGGCTGTACCTCATATACATACAGTCCCACCCAGTCTCACTGCAGTCTCCTCGGGTTGTAGAGTAGATTTAATGACTTGGTCCTTTTAAGTAAAGCAGGACTAGAGTGAAGGCTGGAGGGGAAGAAGGAGGTATAATAGCTGGCAGTGAGAAAGGTGCAAGATGGAAACTGAGTGTTTGGAGGGATTAATAATCCTGACGATGGACTGCTTAGTCACTGTAATCGTGCGAAAATATTAATCAAGTTGTGCATATTAACAGTTACTGCTGAACACTTCTGTGTATTTGAGTGTGTGTTCATATCTGTATGTATGAGAGGTTGTGTGTGCACAGATGTATCTTTTTACACTTGTTCAGTGCACTTACAGTATATTGGACCTACAGTACACATCCATAACTTCCTCCTATCTTTTAAACAAAGAGCTCATTTATTTCTTCACTCCGCACTCATTCAGACTACTCTTTTCTTAAAAGACTGACCAGGGACATCCAGTATTTCACCTCAGCTGCTAGCCGGCAATCGCACCCATCTTTCAAACCTTATCATTTGGAATGACCGGCCAGTGATAATCATTGATCACATTCATCTATCTATCTGTTATTGACACCAACTACTGCTCCTAACAAAATTCTTTGTTACCCCCCAAATCCTTTCATCCATCTGGGTCACTGCCTTGGAGCGGACCAAGAAGGATTAGAGGGTTCTCTGAGAAAATTATTCAGCATTTGCGACGAGAATTAACACCGACATTCTGTGCTCATCCATTGTGAAAGAGACGTTATTGGTGAAGTGATGTGACGGCTGTAAAATACACTGTCTAGTGAATCCGCAGGACCGTTGGCATCTAATAACACTCTGCATCGAAATGTACTTTGTGGTCTCTGCTAAACTTTATCTCAGTTTAATCCTTCTGTCTTATCCGAGGTGCCTGCAGACATGTAGCATGTATGTGTTTTTTGGGGGGGGGGGTTTCAGGGTTCACGGAACAAACGCATTCAGTGTATGAGACACTGCAGAAAGATGTGTTTTAGGCTGAGACCCGTGGCAGGAATCAGCTCTGGAGTAAGCTGTCCTGCCTCCAAGTCTTTATTTGAATGATTGGACGTTCAACACTGATCCGCGGTCTGTATTGTCTCATTCTGAGGTGGGAAAATAAAACACTGTCAAAGTTTCTAGAAAGAGTAGTAGGTGGATGAGGGGAGGGAGGTATGAAATGTACATTGTTTTTTGTACCTTGGCTTTAATTTATTAAATATATCTAAGACTGCAGCTCCTGACTCTAGACTAGTTTTGTTCTGTTTTGCTCACTTGATCAAAGGCTGCACATCCTGCAGGTAGTTTGAATCAATTAACCACTGTAGATAAAAGTTCAAGTAGAAACGTAAAAAATATGGTTTTGATTATTATTTTTTAGCTTTGGTGCACCAGCCATATCCAGCCAGTTTATTGAGGGAAATGTGTAAATCTAAGTATGAAATGTCCCCAAATACCGAACCCTTTATTTGATTTAGTTGGCCTATAAGCCTAATTCAAATACTGTATCTTGACTCTAAAGACACCGAAACCAACCTATAAAATACACACCATGTGTCAGTTGTTGACTGTAGGTTGAAATAACCCCCAAATTGTCAAAGAAATACTGAGGACATGGCCCCACTATCTTTAATGAAAGCTACAGCACAGCCCAGAATATCATTTCATAATGAGGTCATACTCATTTTTCCCTTACAGGAAAACAAAATCCACAAAATAGTGGAGATGGTTGCAGGTTGCGTCCCAGTTAGACACTTTCACTTTAAGAATTCAAACTCTTTCTAAACTTATTGAAAAGAGTCATAAGATTTTGTCCTGTAAGGGGGGGGGGGGGGGGGGGGGGGGGGGGGGGGGGGGGGGGGGGGGGGGGGGGGGGGGGGGGGGGGGGGGGGGG
>JAVQJF010104419.1:0-19164 GCA_036023855.1 Gadopsis marmoratus
CCCCCCCCCCCCCCCCCCCCCCCCCCCCCCCCCCCCCCAATAAGACGGGAAAAGGCAGCTGGTACTGTAGATGAGTTGTGTTTGAACAGCTGTTCCTGCAGCAAGGCTGAAGGATGACAGGAAGAGGATGATGGCACTAGGAAGTCCAGGCCAGCAGGAAACAGACAAATAAGCAGAGGTGGAGGTGTGTAGGTCTCACTTTGTCACTACTCTTCTTTTTATTCTTTTACTTTTTCATCTACCACTCCTCTATCCCTCTTCCACCTGCAACCCTCCTGTTTCGTGCCACAATTCCAATAAAAACAAGGTTGGTCTTGGGAGGCATTTCCCCGCCATTTTATTTTTAGTTACAAAACAAGATTCTGTCAAATGCCAGTGACAAAAAGAGGGGGTATGTTAGGTCAAATCCAACAAAAGAAAAGGTTTCAGGGAGAGAAAATCAGCCGAGGTCATTGAAAACTAAGCTCTAAATTTTGCAGCATGTCTAGAAAAACACCCAGACAATAAAGGGCAATCAGGCATGATTCTGATCCCACATCTGCTAGTGATAATCCACGCAGCTAGCTAAGCATGCACCCTAACCTTCCAACATCAAACAAAAAAAAAAGGTTCTATTTCACATCTGGTATGGCCATCTAAATATGACACAGACCATTATAAATACATTTAAATAAATGGCTTCTATAATCTATAATCCATTAGCTGGATATTTTAGGGTATTGGACAGTGCGTGTGGTCCATTAAGGGAACTAGGGTGCTGTCCCTCCTGCTCTTCCAATTCTGAAATACATATTTGAATGAAAACCAGGATGCCCTTGACTGGTTGGCAATGCACGCCAAAAATAACTGGATCTAGGGCAGAAAATTTTATGCCCAAGAAATGTTGCCAGACTGGGCGATCTTCTGCCCAATTGGGTGGCTTTAGGATGGATTATGTCAGTAAAAAGTAGCCTGGATAGGTTGACATAACTGTGGCTTGATTTGTCTTGGTGCAGGCGTTTGTCTTATTTTTTCAATATTCATATTCTTTTCTGGCTAATAATGACGTTTTTGAACCGACCTGGCAACACTGCTCAAGTAGCAAGAAGTCTGCTTGATCATGCTGCCTGCCGGCCTCTAGCTGTTCAGACCAGTGTGCTTGTGTGTCTGTGTTAAACTCTGACACAGGCACCAAAACGCAGTAGCGACTCTCAGCGTAGTTTTTTCAACATCATTTTTATAGCATGACTATTTTGGTACAAACATTTACCTGCCAGTGTGGCGATAGCCTGCTGACATTTACTAGCACCACCTAGTGGAACGATCACCCCACGCCACTGTACTTTTGGGGGGTAGTACGAAACAATGAATTTGTCAAACATACTGACAATGACTTCAGTTAGAAAGTCATGATGTGGATTTCAGTTACTTTTCGATTTCTTGCCAAGTCATATTCTTATAGTCTTAGTCCTAGGTTGTCTTCCACAATATAGTTTGGTTAATTTGGTCCTGGCGGAAGGAAAAAATCATCCACTGTGTAGTTCTGTTTGTGTGTGTTCACATTCAGTCATAAACAAACCAGGACATTGAGAATGACAGCTAACTCATTCATTGGAATGATGCCATTCTGCATCATTGACGCACAGAAGGAAATCAATTCTGGTGATTGACAGCATGCATCAGCCATAGCATTATGACTGCTGACAGGTGAAGTGAAGAACACTGATTATCTTGTTACCATGGCATCTGTCAGTGGGGGGATATATGAGGCAGCAAGTGAACGTTTTTTCTACGAAGTTGATGTGTTGAAGCAGGAAAAATGGGCAAGCGGAAGGATGTGAGCGACTTTGACTAGGGCCAGATTGTGATGGCTAGACGACTGGGTCAGAGTATCAACAAAACTGCAGCTCTTGTGGGGTGTTACCAGTCTGCAGTGGTCAATACCTACCGAAAGTGGTGCAAGGAAGGAAAACCGGTGAAGCGGCGACAGGGTCATTGATGCGCGTGGGGAGCGAAGGCTGGCCTGTGTGGTCCGATCCAACAGAAGAGCATCTATATCTCAAATTGCTGAAAAGGTAAATGCTGGTTCTGATAGAAGGTATCCAGAACACAGAGCATTGCAGTTTGTTGCATATGGGGCTCCATAGCTGCAGACCAGTGAGGGTGCCCATGCTGACCCCTGTCCACCGCCGAAAGTGTCTATAATGGGCACATGAGCATCAGAACTGGACCATGGAGAAATGGAAGAAGGTGAGTGTGGCTTGGTGTGCTGCTTACCTGGGGAAGACATGGCACCAGGATGCACTGTGGGAAGAAGGCAAGCCGGTGGAGGCAGTGTGATGCTTTGGGCAATATTCTGCTGGGAAACTTTGGGTCCTGCCATTCATGTGGATGTTGCTTTGACACGTACCACCTACCTAAACATTGTTGCAGGCCAAGTACACCCCTTCATGGAAACGGTATTCCCTAATGGCTGTGGCCTCTTTCAGTAGGATAATGCGCCCTGCTACACTGCAAAAATGGTTCAGGAATGATTTGAGGAACACGACAATGAGTTCAACGTGTTGACTTGGCCTCCAAATTCCCTAGATCTGAATCCAATCGAGCATCTGTGGGGTGTGCTGGACAAACAAGTCCGATCCATGGAGGCCCCACCTAGCAACTTACAGAACGTAAAGGATCTGCTGCTAACGTCTTGGTGCCAGATACCACAACACACCTTCAAAGGTCTAGTGGAGTCCACGCCTCGAGGGGTCAGAGCAATACTAGGCAGGTGGCCATAATGTTATGGCTGATTGGTGCATCAATTTGCAGAACTGATGCATTTTAAAGTGGCCAGAGCAGCACTTTTAATCCCCCCTAAAACAAAGACCAAATCCAGTTGTACCCAGGGTACATTTATAGAGATTATGTCTTGCAGAGGCTCGGATATATTTATAAATACGCATCAGAAAATTTAACTGGAAGCAAGAACATACAGTGCAGAATAATGCAGGGCGATTTATATTACATGCAGTGAAACCAACAGGAATATGAAACATAAATTAATTATTTCAGGGCTTCTATCTCTCCAAAGAGCAACAGCGTGGTCTGGCAGTCAAGGTCACTGAGTGTACAAATGATCACTCGAGGCTCGTTCTTTGCCAACACGTATGTACATTAAAAGCAACAAGGGCGTACTGTGCTGCCAGCATATCTAATAAGAATATGCATTTACTTTATTATTACTGCTCTTGAAATGAACAGCGTATTTCTGGATTATTTACAACCCGTGGACATTTGTCCGTGCACGGCTCTGCCAGAAAACGGTGATCACAATGATTCACTGTTGTGTAGCTTCAGGGTCAGGCAGCTATCCGAGTTCTGCCTACAGGAGAGTCTATATCTTTGTCTACGTGACAGTCCAATTTTCCAGGCCAGCAGGGAAATGTAAAAAGGAGAAGAAATAATAGACAGTATACCTACCACAACAGCTTTAATTATTCACTTTTGTCAGCAAATGTTGTATGTGTTTTGTCTATTTCGCGGTCCGTCATTCACAGGCCGGGTTATTGCTGTGCATGGCCAGAGAGGTGACAATATCTGGCAGAGATAACATGGAATACACAAACACTGGAATTGATGGATGATGGAGATGTATTACTGTGTGACTTCTGGAGAAAAGTACCTGATTTAGGAAATTGTTTGGAAATCATGGCGCGCGATTTTCATCTAGTCAAATCGGCTCAAATTTTCTGTGTTGCAAAATGTACATGCAAGGGTGTGAAATAAGCACTGTGCGTGATGTGCAAGATTTGCATCTCTGGCTAAACAACAGCCAACAGAGAAAGACTGTGTGTGTTTGTGTGTGTGTCTCAGCTTCTGTTACAAGAAATTGAATCAGAAAATCTGCAGCCTAGACAGAAACGTTATCTTCTGGGAACACGGTGTGATTATAAAGCTGACCTGAGAGAACACCTCAGGAAATGAACATCCCCACACAAAGAGATGAATCTTGCCACCGGAGCGTCGGGCTCTTCTGCCCGCTGTGACCTGCTCATTTTAATAAGACTCGGCGGCGCCCTCTCGTGGTGGACAACGAGCAGTGCAAGTCACCATTCGAGTAGTTTTGACAACTTCGCTTTCATGTAAATACTCTACGGGATCTTTTTGACCGTGCATCGCACTTATAACACCTCCTCCCGGGACCAGCTGTCCGCCGTATCGGACACTGACGCTTCGGTGTGCGCACGCGACTACAGAGCCGGGCGAAAACCCGGAAGTTCCATGTTCGGGACTATACACAACGGTAGGTTGAGCTGCAATGCGCATGCGTACACCGAAGCGTCATTATCCGATACGGCGGACGCCGCGCTGTAATCTCTCCTTAAAACGTGTTCCGGGAATTAGCAACGCTCGTCCCACCGGGTCCGGTGTAACACAGGGCCCAGAGTCTGGCGCCGACTCACGCTGACGGCTTGCGAGTGATCCGGATGATGGCCGCCGTGTCGACGACGCTGCTGTAGCCGAGCTGCCTGTTCCTCGTTGACGCGCTGCGCAACAAAGTTGTTAGCGAGCTGCCGGACAGCTGAAGACGATGCCCGCTCGTAACGTTGTGTCCAACGGGAGCGCTAACAGCAGAGTCGGCTACTCCAGGTTAGCCACTGATGATGGCGGCTACACTGACTTACAAGTAAGATGTGTTGCGCAACATGAGGGCCACCAACTGTGCTGCGAGAGACAGGGGCCTTCAAGCAAACTCCATCCGTGCTTCTCAAGAGCGTCGTAATATAATTTATCTGACATCAGTCCATTTTTGTCAGTAGTAATTGTCCTTGTTGTGATTACACCCTGAAGGTCATAGGTCATAGGTCGCCCCCCCCCCCCCCTTGTAAACAGCAAACAGCTGGACTTTCGCTGGATTAGACAAGAATGCAATGAATTTAAAGGGCGCTTCCACAACGTTGGAGGAGACAGATTTGGTCACAATCGAAGCAGCAGCTCGGATATTTACCTTTTTATAAATGTGTTTATCTGCAAGCCCCAGCTCATGTAACCCTGATGACGTCATCGGGGTTATTTTCTCATACCTACTCTCAGCGCTCCTCTATAGAGTCACAGAGAAATTTAAATTGACCTTTATGTGTAAACCGTTGGTGGGTGTACCCTTTTAAATCAACACCAACATCACTGATCATGACAGTTTGGTCAGTGTTCAGCGTTTAGTCACAGGGAATAACCAACACAGTTACATCTTAAAATACATTACGCAACATGGCCGTTCCTTTGATATAAGGTAGCTGTCAACCTGTCGCAGACTTTCACTTCTCTGACAAGTTCACGTACATCGTGAGCCACGCTAAGTTTGCCTCGTCTAGTTCAGTACGCGAGTATGAAAACTGTGGCACTGGCACAGAAAGCCTGCTGTGTTAGATAGAAAAGTCTTTTTTTATTTCTCCCCCTCTGCAGTTCAAAAGGAGCCCGCCCAAAGTCCCGTACAAAGCCATAGCACTTGCCACAGTACTCTTCTTAATCGGCTCCCTGCTAATCATCATTGGCGCCCTTCTCCTGGCTGGATACTTTGGAGTGACTGTGAGTTTTCATAGTGTTCCACAGTATGAACAATAATTTTACTTACCTCTTTGACTGATGTCAAACTCGAATGTTTCTTCTATTTCAGCACTCGGACCGAACCGTGCCCGTCCTTATCATTGGGATCCTTGTCTTCCTGCCTGGAATTTACCACCTACGAATAGCTTACTACGCATCAAAGGGCTACCGTGGCTACTCCTATGATGATATCCCAGACTTTGATGACTGACAAACACCACAGTCTTCCTGTACTCAACATATACTCGTAATATTCTTCTTGTGCTAATTTAAAGGCGCTGATATATATCCACTATATGAAGCCATATTAGTGTCAGACATTGTTTCATTTGTATATTTGTTTTGTTAGCTTGATACTTTAATAAAACTTTAATTTGATGAGTCTATTTTATTTGCATATTGTTTAGTTTTTTTATTATTTAGATCATCTACACTCAGAGAGACATTGGCCTTACTTACTCATTTAATTCATTTTAAACACAGAAACCACACAGTCTAACCGTGTCACAATAACTTTACACTGAGTTGCATTACTCATTGAGTTGTTACCTTACAACATGTTTTAGCTTAGCATTAATACAGTATGTTGAGGAATTGGCTACTTATGTACCGAAACAGGATTGATAATTTTAGGCACTTTTTGTTTGAAGTGACAATTCTTAAAATCAGATAATTTTTGTGCCAAATTGTATTCAGTGGTTTCTTTAATTTGAGGTGATCAACCCACCTGTTCAATGGTAGAGAAAGCTCATAAAAACTGTTGTACAATGAATTAATTCACATTAAGGTTAAAAACATTTCAGGCTGCACAGACTAGGTTAGGTGATTATACCTGCATCATATTTTAGATCGTCTCTGGCAGATAGCAGATATTTAATAAAAACCAATATCCTGTATAACACAGTTTGCCTTACCACCCAGTTAATTCTTTCTTAGTCGTTCTTTCTTGGAGGATTTCATGTGATTAATTCCAATCCTTTGATCACCATATGGTGCATCTGGCTCGTTGGAGTAAACATTGTCAAACGGAAGTACACACACAATTAAGATCTGACATTCTGTTAACCTGCGTCAAAAACATTTTCTCTAATCTGCGCTATGCACTCATCAATTTCAACATAATTTGAAAGTGTGCTAGTGAAAGGCAAGGCTGTCACCTCCATTTCCTTTGCAGGATAATGTCATGTAAAACACACTGCCAGTAAATGTTGCTCTTCCTTTCAGATGCTTGGCAACCAGCTGTTTAAGTGGACATTTTCAAGGCCAGTTGCTTGTGTTCCCTTTGTTTCTCTTGCTATAAATGTGACCACTCAGTCAGCCACACGCTGCATTGTACTATTAGATCAGATCTAACACGTTACATCGGCTCAGAATAAAAAGTGAGTTCTTCCTGAAATGTGTGCTTTCTAATCACCCTGTCTATCTTTTCTTACATTTAATTATTACTAAACAGGCTGGCAGTATAGAGACATGTGAGATAAACGTTAACAAACACTACAACTGTTGAGCAGACATACAAGACAACGAGGCATGCACGCTGACACATAAATGTATAGTAATATTCTAGGGATATTAAAGTAATTTAACAGTGCATGACCACAGTTTCGATTATATTACTTTCTAACCTAACACAACAAGGCATCAATAGAATAGAACAGAATAGAATACAATGTCTTTATTGTTATTGTCAGCAACTGTTAGAACAATCAAGGCAAAATCATTATAGATTAGTAGCCTAATAAAAGTCTCTAGTGCTAAAATATGTCTGAATTATATTTGATTTATTTTCTGCGTATCTGTCACTAAATGCACTCTGGATCAATACAGAAGGTCCCTTTTTACTGATGGACAGTAACACCCATGTATGTACCCATCGTATCGCCCCCTGGTGGCGATAGAGCGGCTCTACGGAGGGCACTGACCCAAGCCACCACACCATCATTCATCTCTGAGTAGCATCCAGCTCGTCATTAAAAAAGTGGTTTTGAGGTAAGATAATGAAAGTCTGTGGCAGTAAAGTTACAAAACTCCCTATCTCTTTCGCTCTTTTAACAAGCGCTACCATTGACTATAGCTAAGCGGCGGGTCTTCCAATTCAGTGTTAACCAAAAGATGACAAATGCATTTTTTCTGTTAACTCTGACAGCGTAACGTCGGGTTAGCCAAACTCAATACAATACATTAGTACGGAACAATAGCATTAACGTTGACACAATAACATCGCCAACTTAATACCTGGTTTAGGTTTATGGTAATAAACGTGTTATTAAAAGCTACTCTAAGGTTTATGAGCAGACCTCTTGCTAGCTTCGTCGTAACATTAGCTAATGGAAAGCTAACAGCTAATGTTAGCTCAGAATGTGAACGGCAGCGTTGTGTGTCCGGTGTCAAGTTTAATGCTACGTTTTATCTCCTAATTTCATCTCATTGCCATTCAGATTGTTACACATTTGTCAAATATTCCCAAGAGAAAATGGGAGCTTGTTCTTCTTTCAAGGCGTTTTATTTCCCCACTTGACCCAAATGTTTGGAAGGTTTGTTGCGGTAGGTTATTAATATGGTTACTAAAGTCATATAGTTACCATGAACGCAGCAGCAACATATGATACGCTTAGTGCGTCGATTATCTTCACGAGATAAAACATTTAAAATGTGTTGGAAGGTGGTGTTGGCGGCGTGTGGGTGGGCGGTAACGGTAAGACCCAGCAGCTCCTCGCGTTTCAGACGACAACATTATTTTGAAATATATATGTTGTAATATATCACACTCGCTTTGCACCTTCCGTGCTGGAAAGTGTCTCTGTTGCAATCTTTGCTGGTCGCTGTACCAAACGGCTCTAGGTGAAATATGTTTCTTTAGGCGTGCGGGTTTGCCTTTTGTCGCCACCACAAGTCTTTCCCACGGAAAAGGCGCTTTTGTCTGAGACGGTGAAAGTACAACAGCATCAAGTCACACAGGGATATGCGGCAAACTAACGGAAGTCGATTGTTTCACCTTCAACATAAGCCAATTGATTCTAAGAATGTAAATTGCTCTGTGACCACAACTTGACTCATTCACAGCCTTCGCAAAAAGAACAATTTTGTAATTTGGAAACATACAGCAATTATCATTAATTTCAGACTTGTTGACTTGTTGAAACGTTCAAATTCACCAGCCGCTCAACAGTAAATCTTTTTTTTTTTTTTGTCTGAAATCTTCCAGCCACTTTCATTTTTGACCAGCGTTCCAAAATGCTGCTTACATGAAGCATTCAATGCACAATGATGACAATGCTCCCTATTTGACAAGCAGGAGACAACAAAACATTTGCATTTAGTTTTTGATAAATAACTGAAACTGTTAATATTAATGAATCCAAAAACCGTACTTCCTTCATACCAATCTGTCTGAGGGGCCTTTATATTGAAAGGTGTAACCGGAGGTCGTTGGGGTTGTGTTCTGTGTGACTTGACAGTGGTTCAGGCTCCTGTAGTAGGACGGAATGAGGAACATTGGGAGGAGGGACACGAGGAGAGAGTATCAACAGCACAGCTCAATGAAAACGTGTAGCGAGCTCTAGTTCTGATCAAACCTGCGCCTGTTTGATGATAAATGTGCACTGCGTCGACGGAGAGCCATTTTTATGTTACTTTACATATTTATGAAGTTAATTATAAGCTCTCAATTTATGATTAAAGGTACTTTTGGCAAGTTTGGACAAAGAGGACTGTGGACTTAAAAATCCAAGGCGTGGGAAGTTTAAATGGGCTGACGTCGGACTCATGAAGATGACCTGGGGTTAATGGATTGTATTGAAACCGCAAAGTATTTCTTTGGAAGTCTTGATAACCATGGATATCTGGGATTATTAAACCGATTTTCTTTTGATCCACGCACGGACTGAGAACCAAAATGTGACCACCTGCGTTTTTTCCAACGCCTTTCTTAGTTTTTATTTTAAAAGTCGTGTTTTTAATGTTCTCTGACTTCCTCCCTGAAGAGAAAGGGCATGACTGGTTAAATTTGGCCTGCAAGACGAGTGGAAAAGAGGAGCATCAATGGATTGAAAGATTACACTTTCAGCTTCAAGTGGAAAAAGTGCCTCAAGCAAGGTAAGGAGCTGTGCATGCAGACCTAAAGCTTCCTCTGCAGGCCCTATATTTTACTCTGACATTAGTCTCCCTGCAAAATGAATTACAGTAATACTGTGATACATGGCTGCAGCATTGCGGCTTTGTTTATGTTTAATGTATCACATGCACCACTTGTGATCCCCGCATGAGCGTGTTGCTTTTGCTAAAACCACAGTGAATAGGATAAACACGCCGCACTGATCTAAAAGTGAACTCTGTCCCCAGGATTAAAATAGTGAGGACAACAGTCAGTCAAAATGGTGTTTTGTTTTATTTTATTCTTATTTTCTATCCCGGGCTCCCGTTTGTCAGCCGGTATCAGACCCACTGAGTCAGACAAAAGATGCACCTGTTTTGTTTTACAGGAGGTCTGTATGGCGACATGGAGGGCTGAGTAGCACAATTCACTGTAGGGGTGCATAAATAAAGAGCTTGTGGCTTGCTGTCTGTTGTATATGGAACAGAGAGTTTATTTGCCTTCTGCTTCACATGGTGCAATGTGCTGGAGAGAACTCAATTTGAGGTGATTTGTACAGAGGAGCGTGTGCTTTTTGCATGATATATATATACTCCAGTGCTTCAATTCCTTTTGTTTTTCTTGTGCTTGGTAATGCTGAGCAATGAGGTGTACATGGGCACACATCACTCTGGATGTGTGAAACCCCCTTTGTTGGACCATAAGACTGTATAGGGACACTGCCTATTTTCATAAATATGAGCTTCCTTCATTAATCAGCTTGTAGGTTGTCAAAGGTTTTAGTTGCTTTTTCCATTAAAACACATTTTAACATGTTATTTACTATACAAGTACACCAGAGAAAAATGTATAGACGCAGTCTGGTCCTCATGGCAAACACCATAATATAAGTCAGAGTTTGTGATTGCTTTGCATCATTTACAGGGTGACGGGATGGAAATTGGTACAAGCCAAGTGCTGGTAAAATATGATAGATAGATTTCAGATAAGGTAGATTTCAGACACAAAATAGTGGCTATTGAGTGGCTGGTGAATTTGAATATTTATCTGTCAGTGGCTGGTAGATTGCTACATTTTAAAAAGTTCCCACCCTGTCTAACAGTTTTGCCTTTTACTTGTCCTTGAAGGAAATGTTGAGCATATCATCCGGGCCCAGTCTGTGCATGTCAGATACCAGCTCAGGTGTCGTTTAACGCAGTAATATCCCACATATTCCAACCTTCGGCAGGCCTTGACATTTCACTAGTATATTGCACTATTCAACACACCGTGTGGCCAACTGTGCCCTGTAGGCAGACTGTTAAGCAGGAGGAAATTAACTGTATTGAGAAACAAATTGGTCATGAGTTGAAAGTGGTTACCCTAAATAGCTATTGCTTTCAGTGATTAAGACACAGTCACACAGTGAGTGCATGTCAGTGACACTATGTTTTAAAATGCAAGGCTAAAGCTCATATAAGTGAATAAATGTAGTAAACCAAAGCTAAGGGAGATTACAGAAAGCACATAATAAAGTGAGAGCCTTGCAGTATACCATAAATCACCATTGTATGTTTTTTTTACGTCTCATTAGTGTAGTGGCCTTTCCAAAAGAGCCATTTACATCTGGACAGCAACATCTGTTCCCTAAGTGACGAAATGAGAACCACGTCAGTGAACATTTCATATAATATGATAGCTGTATGAAGTCGTCCTGGGGGGGTGGGGGGGGACATGAAATCAGTCCACACATGGATGGAACATATAGGTGATTTATTTCTGTAATATGCAGCATTGTTCAGTTGCTGCAAAATTGCAATGGCAGCAGTATCTGCATTTCTCTGTGTGTGAGTAAATGAAACGCATTCAACCATTTCTCATTAGTCAATATTGTTATACCCTGTAGCGCCATGTGTTGGATTACCAACCATCACTATGTTAATCCATATACAGTAGGCTTTCCCCATCATGAGACTAAGGCTTCACTCCCGTGGCCAGTGTGTGCCCAGCTCATTTCCTTTAGTTGAAGTAAATCAATGCAGATACTAAACTGGGTTGCAGTCCCAGAGACTACATCCATGAATTGATTGCTGTGTTGTTGTGTAGGCTGGTCCAACCAGTCAAGGTTGTATTGATTGTTTACAACCCAGTCCTGTGTTAATAACTGTACTTCACATGTACTATTAGGTCAGATCTGTTTGTGCCTCTGTGTGAGATTGTTCTGGTCACCTGGGAAAGTTCCTGCTGGAGTAGTTCCCGTTGCTTCAGGCTGATTTGCAGTGAGGCTACGGCCTCTGTCAGGATTAACAAGGATTATTAAGAGAGTAATGTTACTTCTCATCAGGCTTGTTTATGCCTCTAACTTCACTGATGGCTCTGCTTAGGTGCTGGGGCATATGAAACACACTCTCACACACATTAGGCCCAAAGTTTCATTTTTGTACTGGGTTTTCTGTGAGAGTCAGAGAAGAAGTTAGACTGAAAAGAGAAACATATCCAGTGAACAAGATAGCTGAAAAGACTACTGCACTTGTGTTTGTGTTAACTCCTGCACAGCGTAAACCATCACAAAGTGCTCCTTAACTGTTGCATTATTCAGTTTATGCCTCCTGATCAGTTAATTCTAGTGGGATTCAGAGGAGATGCATGTGGAGAGGACAGGCTTACCAGCTGTTGTAGCTGACAACTTGGAATCAGCTTCTTACTTGCACAACACAAAAACACACATCCATCCATCTAAATTCTGATTCTGGAAACACTTTTTTGCTAATTGTTTGATGAAATCTGAATTATCTGGAGCCGTAGTACAGATTCCCTCATTGGGTGAATCAGATATTCTGATCAAATTGACGTTGTCTGCATTTGTAAAATGATTGCTAGTCAGTGGAGATGAGAAAAGCAGCTTCTATGACAGAGGTGTATTGGTGATCTGTTATAGAGCATTACTGATACACTAATTGCATTTTACTGAGTCATGGTCCACATGGCTTTTTGTTGCCCGTGGTCTCCATAAAATGGGGACAACACAACCTGCTCACTCTACAGCAAATTAACCAGCCTTGTTATCTCCACAAATGTTCGTGGACTGCCAGCAAACGAGTGTTTAGTGACTTGATTTACCCATGATTGATCGCTACACAGCCGGATGACAGAGTGTCCTTGATTTGTCTCACCAGTTTGATCTCTAATTTAATTACACTATTAACACTTGGAGCAGAAGGGCAGGATTAGTCAGTCTGGATCTTACAAATGTGCAGTCCAGAAGGCTACGTCAGGACTGGATCCAAATCAATTTGTGTCATTGAAATCCAGTGAAACATCGGACCAGTTAGCCGCGTTTGCATGTGTTTACTACTCACCCCTGACAACCTTTTCTAAACTAAGCACGTATCATCACTTTTCACCTTTTGAAAATCACATCCCCGTAACCTCATCGTTAGAGAGTTAAGGACTAAAGTTCTGTCTGTTTCATTGGTGATGTCTGTCCTCTTTGCGCAACTTGTACTTATGAAATACTCTATGTAATGTCATTGTGTCTCACTGTGGTTGTGTGCAACCAAACAGGTGTTAATGATGGCCACTTTCCTTCAAATACCCATGTGAGGAGATTAGCGTGTAGGAGTAAACCCCTCTCACATGCACGAGTATGCATGCTCGGTGCATGCCCTCACTGTTGAATGGGAGCTGTAATCCACAGCTATTCTTTCTTTGTAAGTCACTCAAAAGATGGAAATCATAATTGCTTACAGGTTTGCAAGAGCTGTTGTCACACTGCTGTCAGGTGAATAGCGATTTGCACTGCTACTTGACTGTTTTTCAACTTGTCCACCTTCTGACTTAAGTAACTGGGCTCTATTTGAGGCCCTCTCTTTGTACATATCAATTAAATGGCTCCTTGCTCTGCTCTGCTGCCTGAGGAAATAACCTGGTTGTCTAGCATCTGTAGGCAAAGCCCCCCTCCAGGCTTCCACTGTCTGTCTGTTCTCACAAGCCAGCAGAGCAGGCAGGAGCAAAGACAAGATGTGTTCTGTCTTGAGCTTGTCGAAAGTTAACTTCAGGTCTAGATATGAGTTAGAATTTCTACTGTATTGCTCATTACCTTTGCTGTCATGTCTTTAAAATGACTGTGAAGACGACAGGCAAGATGATGCAGGGATGTGCAATCACTTTCATAATTTTTGACTGCCAGAGGTGACACACAAATGACTAGACTGAAAAGATTTATATTTTTAATCCCTCATAAGAGTCTTGTTTATTCCGACACCCCTACTGAGCTAATAATGCTTGCTCAGTAGGAGTAATCCTTTCCTCATTACAAACATTGCACTGAAATGATTCTGTCATGCAAAACCAACCAACCTAAGCCCCACCACCCTCCCCTCTTCATCAGCTTTTACTGTAAAGCCAACCCCACTCAAATGTGTTTTGGTTCCACTCCTCTTCAGCGCTTGTGTAACATTTCTTTTGTCTTTCCGCTTGTTTTGGAAAGGCTCTAAACAAAAGTTATTACAGTGCAGCCTCAACCCTGCTGTGTCAGTCAAGTGCAAGGAGATGAATGCATCTTCCTGCTACTCTATTCTTGGCTCTTTGTTTAGGTGTGCAAACACAACTGCTAAGAGACTAAACGTGTCATGTTGTCCTGCCGTGCATCTGTGGTTGTATCAGCAGCTAATATCCAACACCTACCTTCTTTCTAAGAATAGCCTCCTTGTATTACTTAAATGAACTTAAAATAATAAGCCAGTATTAGGGGTACTGAATGGAGTGACTTAAGGGGAGGGTGCGAAGTCTTCTATTGTGTTTGAAGGGCAGCAACTTAAACTTGTGCCTCCAATCCAATTTGAGGTAGAGGGCCTCACCAGTTTGCTGCAGTTGTCCTCATCGCTCAGGCTGTAAGTGGAGTCTTGTTTGTGGGGCTCATTAGGAGATAAAAATCAGTGCATTGGGCGAGTGCGCTTGCATGTGCTGTTTGTGCATTTAATAGTTAGGTGAACTGCACTGCTTGACATGAGGCTTGAATTCAGTTTAATTGAAGAGTCATGTCTATTTATGGAAGTTAAATTCCGCTTTTAAGCACTGGTAATAGGATAACATCTGGAGTCAGGGAGACCTTTCAATACTGCACGTGTCACCTGTCAGTTGCTGTTGGCCGATTTAGAGTAAGACGAGACCTTCTGGACGAGCTGTACCAATCACACGCATCAGGTTAATCTGTATATACACGTAGAGTCCTGTACAGGTCTTCTCTGTGGACACACACACACACACACACACACACACACACACACACACACACACACACACACACACACACACACATACACACACTTTGGCCTATGCAGTCAAACCTCCACAGGATGCATACTCTAAGCAATCTTATGCCTTACTCTTTATTTGTAGCACTTGATGAAATAGTTTATGTGCCTTAATCCAACCGCAGCTCAGACATGCAATTTTAAAGAGGATTAAGTGTTTTCAGAGAATACAGTCATTTATCAACCAAGAAGCATCTGTAAAGTAGTGTAGTTGTTGGATTATGAGGTGATGTTAACTTGAGAGGGATTACATTTGTCTCCTGGGGGGGATGTCCTTGTGCAGCGGTGGATCTCTGAATGGTACAGTAGCATTCTGTAGAAGAGTGAAAGGGATGTGTGGTCTTCTCTTTCAGGTTGGGAGATGTGTGAAGGAGTGTGACGGACGGCCATGGGACTGGGGAGACGGTGGCTTCAGGCTGTCACCACTGCTGTAGCCATCTGTCTGCTAAGTAAGTATGCTAAAGCAATATGGATTCATCGCATACATTTACACTGCATTTGCATTATTCATTTGATGATGGGTGGAGAAATTGTTCTAGTTTGAATTCAGTCAAATAATTGGTTGAGTTTGTGCACATTAAGCTCATGTTGTTTAAAAACAATTGAAATCCATTCACAAAGCAGGCTTCATGAAGTGATGTTGAAAAGTGACATCACGCAAATGATTTAAAATGCTTTCTCCAGTCATATCATGTCATAGATTCAACCACATTTTCAATTTCATAAGACTTTCTGATTGGGCTTTTTTAGTTTTTAAGTCAAACAGTTGTTTCCCTCCATTTGCCATTTGTTTGCATGACTTCACCAAAAGTTCATTGTTTACCAATGTCAACAAAATCTGCAGCATGTCGCTTGTTATGGTAAAGCATCGCAAAGCAGTTGGCATATGTTGCCATTTGGCTGCCTACATACAGTTTGAGTGACACCGTGATGAATTTGGCACAGCTCCCAATGCCTTACATTGGAGAAAGTAAAGGGGGGGGAGGGGGTTACAGCATAGACAAGCGTGGACGGGAGAATGGGGCCAAAATCCAACTTAAATAATATCTGTGGCTGGTGTGGATTTAGATCAATCCGGGATTTAAGCTACTCCCATCCCTAGGCACGCTTCTGTGTGTGCGTGCATGTGTTTGTAAGGGGGGGTGGTGGGATTGATTGTGCTGGTCCGCAGACCATGTGTGTACCCCAGGGGGTGGTGGGAGGTTGGCTGGAGAGAGCGCAGAGAATCCTGTCGTCCTGCATCAGAGTATCACCCCCCCTAGAGATTAAAGTAATCACCAGGCCAGATGAGTAGCAGAGCAAACACTGGCACCCAGTTGCTCACACACCCACGTGAGCACATGGCAGCAAGAGGAAGGACTGCTCCAGGTGTCACTAATGGGATTGTTGTGTGTTTGCAGGCTTTGCAGCTATAAGACCTTGTCACCAAATGGCACACGGTTGTTTTACATGCCCCCTGATCGTTCAGCTTTTATCAAGGAACACTCTGGTCACTGTCTGATCCGGTTCAATATAAGCAACTCAACTTTATTTCAATAGCTTTTACACACAACACAGTTGAGTTCTGAGTTTTGACCACTTCTTGCCTGTGCTGCTCTCTCCTCTCTCTCCCAAGATATTCCTGGTTATGTTTTATGAACTGTTCTCAGCACAGCAAACAATTTTCACAGGAATGAATGACCCAAAAATTCCAGAGGGGTTAATCTGGCCTCTCTGGCAGCCAATCTCTATAAAGGGCCCATATATCTCAGGCCCTTATAGAGCGTGGTTTATTTATGATATACTGTTGTCTTTACAGGTGTGTCTCAAGGTGTGGCATCAGTGGTTCGAGCCAGAGAGGGGGGCTCTGCGGAGCTGGGCTGCAGTCTCACTCCTACATCCAAAGAAGCCACCACCCCTAACCTCTTTCCTCTGCATGTGGTGGAGTGGGTGCGCCTTGGTTACAATGTTCCCGTTCTCATCAAATTTGGAGTGTATGCTCCTCGTGTTCATCCAAACTACAAGGGTAAGACTTATTCAGATGTGTTCAATTACACACTCCTTTCAGTAAACTGAAAGATGTGCATCTGTAACAACATGTGTTTATTGTCTGGAGGTCTGTTCCCTTGAAGGAGACCTGAATCTTTTTCCCATTGCTTTAGTGATTTGACTGCACACAGACTCTAATGTGGGTTTTGAAAACATTTCTCAGTAGACTCTGAAGCTACTATCATAGCAGTTTGTTTCTAAAATGATTCATGAGACTGGCCATCAATTGACAGATTTCTTTAATTATGGTTTAGTAGATTTTAGTGAAGGGAGGGGAGGTGTCAACATATGGCAACATCTCTCATTTACCTCAATTGACATGCATCTGTCCTGTGTGGGCAAAGGTAGGCATAAGGAGGTTACACTGGTATTTATGAAGAGTTTGGGAGGGGAAGTTTGCATGAAACAATACCCCAAATAGGTAATCCATCCAAACCACAATCCCTGTAATTACTGCTGGTGTTCAGTCTGTGTGTTTTGAGGCTGCAGTTGTGGTGCAGGGAGAAGGGGAAGGGCGAGAATGGATGTGTTTTAATGGAGGCAGTTAAGGGGGGTTGGGGTAGCTGAGCATGAAGAAGGGGCGAACCAGTAACACGGTGCATGGGGGGATTAGGATTGTAGGTGGGGGCTTGGTGGTCTGATGACAGTTATTTATTAGTATGCTGAGGGGTGACCCAGTAAGGGGAGATTGTTGTGCTGGAAGGAGCATGGATGAAGCATTGGGAATAATGGGAGTTTTCTTGCAGGAGCCCTATAATCCTGTCATTGTCTACCAGAGGACAAAAGACAAAGAGGGGTATCACAACCTCCCCTTGCTTTGCCATAGCCTACAGGACTACTAGGACACCCAAAGTCCCATACTGTCCAAACTAGGTCACTCATATACCTTGCACCCTGAACCTCGCATAAAAGCTCTCTGTGTTTCTCTTTCAGAGCTTATTTTAACAAGAGGTGCTGCACAGAATGACAGCATCTGAGTCAGAAACATGTTTGCGGCATTGTGCCAACTCAGGAACCACATTTGAGGTCTACAAGGGCTGAACCACCATCAGGCTGCCTCCGCCAGGCAATTGGGCTACATGTGTTTGGCATGTTAACCATGTCATTGTTTAGGGGCAGTCATCTGATGCACAAGCAGCCATAATGAAGTAAACAACATTGCAGAGATGGAGCACAGAGTAGAAGACTGTGGGACGGGATGCCCCAATATTTTACCATATCTGTCCCTTGTGTGTACTTGTCTGGTGTGGGCTTTACCCCTGTCTGCCTCAGATCCTCATATCTCCCCTCCCACTGGAGGCAGATGGCAGCATGTGAAGCGTGTCAGCGCTGTGGGTCTAATGTATTCTACCCTCAAATTAAAATGTTGGGGGATTTCAGATTTAACCGTAAGACAGTCAAGTAGACAACCATTTCCTGATCCTTGTCTTGGCTTGTCTGAGATCAGGAACAAGAGAGCAGGGATGAGACCTACACTGTTGTTCAGAGCTGGGGTGGATTTACAGCATAATGGCTGCTTCCAATAAAGCTAAGCAAGGTGTCAGACTTACATATTTATTACTAAATCGAAGTGTTTTCCTGTCCTTCCTTTTGTGGACTCATTGTCTTTTGAAATGCTGCACATTTAAGTGGGCTAAAATAAATCATAAAAGCATGCCCAAACGCTGTCTGTCCATGGTCTACTGCTGTGTCTCAAACTCACTGATGCTATTGGCCATTTTTAGAAACTGAGATGAAAGAATCAAAGGCAGCAATATCTTGGATGACTATTTCAGTCGTCCATTAAACCAACATTTTTTGATACGATATCAGGTGTATTTGAGGAGTGACATGGCTACAGAGCGCCGTTCTTCTGTTGACCCCTTCAGACACCAGCCTGTCTAGGTCTCAGAGCTTCTCTCATCTGCTTAGAGTGAATCAGGAAGGTATTAGTACCCCTCATTCCTCTTCCCTTCTGTCTCACATGAAGCATGCCCTGCAGGGCTGAACATTAGTCAACTCACAACAAAGAGGGAACAGCCGGATAAACTCTCACTGGCACACTATTATACACTGCTCAAAAAAATGAAAGGAACACTTTTTAAGCAGAGTATAGCATCAAGTTAATTAAACTTCTGGGATATTGATCTGGTCAGTTAAGTAGCAGAGGGGGTTGTTAATCAGTTTCAGCTGCTTTGGTGT
>JAVQJF010104424.1:0-23578 GCA_036023855.1 Gadopsis marmoratus
TTGATGAGAGGCAGGTGTGTCCAATCCCAGGTACCTATGGTTGAAGTCTGTCGGTTGGGAGGTACACACCTGCCACCACTTGTCCTCGTTGTCGTCTCCCTCGTTGCCTGGCGACGGTATGGGAGGTGGTCACGCCCCGCGGGATGCCACAGGATGTACAAAATTGCTTGACAGTCCATTCCAATATTTGCGGAGATATTTCAGTCCGGACCAAAGTAAATTGGTGGACCAACTGGCCGACCAACACTGTGAGCCATGCCGCCAGCGTGTCTAAAAATATAGAGTAATACCATTTTTATCTTTTGACAATCTGCTTTAACAAGCGCTCTTCCGCACTGCAGATACGATGCACCTCAGTGTCCTAATATCTGACTCCTTTTCATGAAACTTGGCATAAATGGTGAAGATGAGATGATAACAACCGTTCAAAAATATACTATTATTAGGTCTGAATTCAGTCTTTGATATAGTCTCTGCTTTGATTGTGACAACTTAGCATTGTGCTGTCTCCGGAGATGCTGTTTTCACAGCTTGAAACTGACTTGGGATTTCTTATGGTCCACTCCTGCATGATTGGAAAGTATTCATCAGAGTGAGGTGCCCTGTTCCCATGAGGACCACCCCTCGTGGGAATGTAGGGAGTATTGTACTGGAATACTGTAAGCCACTTTTGAAAGCAGCTTCTAAGAAATGGGTTTCACACGTTTAGCTGTTTATTTATTCGTTTATTTTTCGCCATATCCCTGTCAGGCGCTCAGTCAGTGAACATTCACGAGCTGTCTGCCAGCCTCTCTTGACTCATAAATAATTCCACCCGTCTTTGAGCAGCATTTCAAACCTGGATAAAATAGGACTTTGCAAATAATTGTACTCAGTTGTTTTAACATACTTGGTCTAGCGGCGGGGATTTACCATATTAGGACAATGCACATAATGACTGGTAAGCTATCGGTCATGGGAAAGTATGTGAAATAACTTTCAGGTACTTTGCTGAGATTGTCTAAAGTTTCTGCACCATCCCATGAGACTGACTCCACCCGCCTAGTAAAGGAAGTAGTTTGAAGCAAACGCTAAGAGTTATATTCTAATAGTTTGTGAAGTCAGCCTGGTTTAGTTCTGTCATCCCCTTCATCTCTCTCACAGCCATGTGTTCATAGTCTCTGTGCCAGCTTCTCGACCTTCATAACTTCTGCTTTTCTCACCTTCTTCTTAACATTTTGCTGCAAGCAGTCGTTGCCGTTCTTCCTCACTTTTCCTGTCCTGCTCTGCTTAGTTCTCACTCCCTCTTGTTACTCTTTCTCGCTCTCATTTTCTCAGATGCTCTTCTCTTTGGTTTTCGCCTCTCTGCCTTTCATCACCACGGCAGTTGCCGTCTCTTTCTTCAATCCCTCTTTGACTCTCCTCCCCCTTTTTTTTCTCGTTTCTTTTTTACGTTTTCTGTGACTCGTTCCAACTTTTCTCTCTCCCCGTCCTTTCACATCCTCTCATTTGTGATTGTTGCTCCTTCTTCATTTATTCAACCTGCTTTCAAGATTTTTCAAATTTTTATATTTCACACTCACCTCACCATCCCATTCCCCGGGCACACATGCCTACCCACAATTCTCTTGCTCGCATAGTTTTACACACATCTCTGTCATTGTTCTTTGTGTTTCCAACACCTTCCCCCCTCATATACCCCACCCTTTTCTCCTACCAAATCACTGGGGAAAAGGTTATTGAAAATGTGCTGGGCAGAACAAAGTTTTTATCCCTCTTTTCCCCTTCCCTCCTCAGCTCTTTATACATCCATTCCACTCTGCACTATGTTGCAATAAAGTGCTTCTGCACTTCTATTAGCGCTGTGGGGGAAAGCAATATATATGTGTGTGTGTGTGTGTGTGTATGGAAAAGTGAGCGGGGGTGAATGTGAGTTGTAAGAATGGAGTTGAAAGGGATCTGTAGTGTCAGTGCAAGAGAAAGGTGAGAGGGCGGCAGCAGAGCGAGATGCAGGGGTTGATGGAGAGAGTACCAAGAGGGTTAGAAAGGCAGCTTGTACCCAGAGCACCCAATGACCCCCCCACGCCTCAGTCACCACCACCACTCTCCCTGCTGCTCCCTTAGGACGTGAGCTGCAGGAAGGCTGGAAGCCACCAACTAAAAGCAGCCATCAGCACAGCTCCATCCTGCCACCATTTAATGTTTCCTAATGGTAGTAATGAAAGTCAGAGAGAGAGAAAGTAGATTTACTGCTTCTATTTCAGATACCAGGGTAGCGTTATCACCATTTCAGTGTTTGCCAAGATGTGTATTGACTGTATAGATCTTTTGTAATATCTTAACTCACTTTCAGTTACTATGATAAGATTTTCTGTGCTGTTGCTCATTGCAAGAGAATGTAATTTACAATAAAGTACAAAACTACAGTAGGTGACATCTTCCTGCAGCAGGAAACACAACAAATACTGGCACAAAAAAATGTACAGATGAAAAATTGGTTACAACCAACCAGCTACTTTACATTAAATCCAGAAACGTTTTGATCAAAATTGGTAAATGATGAATGTTAGTCGCAAAGTGGTACCTTAGTAATAAAGTATGCTTAAGTTGTATTGTTCTGAAAATTGAAGGTTCCATTAATGAGCTGTGAACGCATTGTTGATCTTTTAGGTTGATATGATGAACTTGTTAGCAAACAGTTGCTTATTTGCAATTTTTTTTAGCTTTGTTTCAATCTGCTGCGTCCGGAAATGGCATGAATGATATCGGTGGGAGTGAACCAAAACAGCTGTAAATTCAAAACAATGAGCTTTAAGATGTTGAGGGAAACTGCTGAGTCAATTATAATTCCTCATCACTGCAAGCAATCTCTTTCATATACTATAACATATTGATTAGTACAGCTTTATCTTAAAATTGTACTTGAAATGATCACAGATCACTACTTCTACTAAATTTAATTGACATGATACAGCACAACTGGAAACAAGTCTGAGTCATCTATGAGTGACAAACTAAAGGAAAACCTTATATGACAGCGCTCTCCACCATCATCATCAAAACCCCAAATGAAGGAAAACCTTTTAGAAGACTGGTGTTCACCCCTCCAATAGAGTTCGACAGACGTATACAATCTGTGCTAAGAGCATTGAAGCTGTTCTGGGGGCTCATGGTGTCAAAGTGCATGCTGCATAAGCACTGATTCTACAACAAGTGTAGATGGTATTAGATGTTTTATAAATATTTAAATGCTAATGGCAGCTACAATTCGAAAGCCAAGTAGCCCAGAGTTGCTGTATTCTTCCTCATAGGCAGCTGATAGGCATCCAGAGCACTGAGGTCATTGTCAAACTAAAATTTAATCGGTCTATATATTATTGTCACAATGTGCCAGAATCAGCACTTGTTGTGCCTAGTGTGGGTGTGTTTAATGACTTTAATGTATGCTTTTACGCCCACCATGAGGATTGCCCTGCCTTGCCAGTACTGTATGAATAGACAGAAATGAATTGAGTTATTGTAGCAATAGTGGGGGCAGAGAGAGGGAGGGGATGGCTAAGCAATGCCTCAGTGCGGCCTCTGCTGCTCTGACGGAGAGAGACAAAAAGAGGGTTCACAGGAACAAAAAACAGTAGACATGAAACAAGCAATGGAATAGGAGCGAGGGACCCTGACAAAGGATGGAGAAGCCTGGAGTCAAGACCCCTCTCTGATCAGAGAAACAGAGACTGAACGAGAGACTCCCAACACAACCAATCACCAACTTAGTCACACTCCATGCTTTGGGTTTCATTTGCCATGAAAATAAAGGGGGATTTTAATAGTCATGTGGACGTTGATAATGACAGCCTTAGTGCTGCATTTACCTCATTATTAGATTCAACTGGATTTGATCTGATTCCCCTGTAGGTAAATTAAAGGAAGTGATTCCATCTGCATTTAATTCAATCCCATATCGCAATATAACAGAGGACTCCTATGCTAACTTTAGTCCATCCCAAATTGATCATTTTGTTGCTAGTGCTGCAGGCAGGCAGAAGATAATAAATCAAAGGTTATCTCCATGGTATAACCTCCAAACCCACAAATTAAAGCAAACATCGAGAAAACAATCTGGAAGAATCACGTTCAGTCTGGCAACATATTCTTAAAATGTATAGAAAGGCCCTCTGTAATGCTAGAGCAGCCTACTACTCATCATTAATGAAGGAAAATAAGAATGGCCTCAGGTTTCTGTTCAGGCTGACAGAGAGTCACAGCTCTATTGAGCTATGTATATAGATCTCAGTAGTAACGACTTTATGAGTTTCTTTAAGGATAAAATTCTACCTATTGGAGACAAAATTCAGCACCTCATGCCCTCAGCTGGTACTGACTTATCTTCTAACACAAGAATCTTAGAAACAACCTTACTCTCATCAACTAATTTCAATGATTTATTCATCTAAGCCTTCAACATATCTCCTAGACACCGTCCCAACTACGCTGCTAAAAGAAGTTTTACCCTTAGTTAGCACTTCCTTACTAGATATGATCGATCTGTCCTTATTAAAAGACTATGTGCCTGTAACAGTCCTCTAAAGTAGCTGTAATTAAACCTATTCTTGAAAAGCCCACTCTTGATAGAGGGGTTTTATCAAACTATAGACCTTTATCTAACCTTCCCTTTCTCTCTAAGATCCTTGAGAAAGCAGTCGCCAATCGGTTCCTGCTCAACAGCCACTGCCGCTATTATTGTTATTGCTCTTATACTTTGTATTACTTTTATTATATTGCTATTAACATAGGTTTTTTATTAATATTATCATCAATACCATTACTACTACTATTGCTTTACATCTCTATGTGGAACTATACTGTGCTGCTGTGTGTTTCCTCCTGCTCTCACTCTCTCCCGACCCAACCAGTCAAGGCACATGACCGCCCACCCAGAGCCTGGTTCTGCCGGTTAAAAGGGAGTTTTTCCTTGCCAGTGTCGCCTGGTGCTGCTCATGGTGGGAATTGTTGGCTCTCTGTAAATAAAGAGTCGGTCTAGACCTGCTCTATATGAAAAGGTACCCTGGACTAACTTTAAGATATGGTGCTATATACTGGAAATAAAAAAGAATTTAATTGAATTGAGTCAATTTCTCCGCCGAGCAACCCCAATAGTCACTGATTGCTCACCGGCGAGTGAATGTTAGGTACTGCCTGTTTATTCTCTTTCTCTGGACTTTTTTTTTCTCTACCTCATTCTCCCAACTGACTTAGAGGCAGCGTTGAGGTTAGAGAAGCTGTTTGAAACCTTAAAGCAACTGGGAAATCCTAAATGGGGGAAGTAAAAGACTAATATTCTCCACAAAGTCTTGGGGCTCCTGAGCCCATATGTGTCAGTGGAGCTGCTCCTTGGTCAGCAGTAGACAGCTGGTTGTACTGGGCAGCTCCCAGAAGGAACTATGTCAATGTGGAGAAAGCGGTTAAAGTGTGCATGTTCACTCAAGCTTCCATCAATAAGAAGGGTTCATACAAAGCCTTGAAAGTCTGGCAAGTGCGGAAATTTTAACCGTTATGTTTTCAAGGTTAGGAATATGCTTATTAAACAAACATGTTTTAATATTTGAAATATAATGATAAAGGCTTCAAGAGTCTGGAAATGTTTAGTTTAGATACCCTGAAAGTGCTTGGATTTTACTCATCTGTAAGACGCCTGAATAAGTGAAGGTTGGAAAATGTTTCGTTTCCTCATGGATTTTGAAATGTCATTTGCTCCACCAGGCCAGAAGTCACAATGCAAATGTGCCTGGGTAGAATTATAATTCAGTAGTTTGGGATGGAATGAAATTGTGTTTCAGCGTCCACCAGTTTGAGAGATGCTTCTGTGTCGGGAGAGAAAATATTTCGCTCTCGGCCATCCCTTCTTCTGTTTACAAGCCTGTGCTCTTTTTCTCATATGTACATCTGGTGACTGCACTCTCTCTTTGTCCTTGAAGCGATGACAAGGACACTAGAAAACAATACAGTTGTCTTGGTTATTTGTCTGTCTGGCCATCTTTCTGACTCACTCCATTTTTTTAAGCTTCCTCTCTCTGTCACCGTTTGCCTTTTCTTTTTTTTTCTTTGTCTTTTCTTTGTATTCATACCAACAATGGAAAGATTCCCCAAACATGCCATTCAAGTGAAGTGCCGTTTCTTTTACTGATTTTACTTTGGCAGAAAGAGAATTTCTGTTGTGAAGAAGTACTTTAAAATGTTACGCAATACATGAATACAGGTCAAACACTGACTGTAGAGTTAAAACAAGTTTCTCTCAGTAAGAAAAAAAAATGTACTAAATAAATTGCATAAAATATGATTCATTTGTAGATCATCAACTCCAATGCAATGCTTTAGGACAGCCTTCAAAATGTGTCCTCTTGTTACGTGCATGACAATATATTATAATATGCACCGATCAGCCATAACTGTATGACCACTGACAGGTGAAGTGAAGAACATTGATTATCTTGTTGCCATGGCACCTGTCAGTTTGGGGGGGGGTATATTAGGCAGTGACCATTTTGTCCTCCAAGTTGATGTGTTGATGCAGGAAAAATGGGCAAACGTAAGGATGTGAGCGACGTTGATAAGGAACCAAACTGTGACGGCTGGGTCAGAGCTCCAACACTGCAGCTCTTGTGGGGGGTGTTCCCGGTCTGCAGTGGTCAGTACCTACCAGAAGTGGTCCAAGGAAAGAAAACCAGTGAACCAGCGACAGGGTCACGGGCGGCCACGGCTCACTGATGTGCGTGGGGAGAGAAGGCTGGCCTGTGTGGTCTGATCCAACAGAGGAGCTTCTGTAGCTCAAACTGCTGAAAACGTGAATGCTGGTTCTGATAGAAAGGTGTCAGATCACACAGAGCATCGCAGTTTGTTGCATATGGGGCTGCGTAGCTGCAGACCGGTCAGGGTGCCCGTCCTGTCATGATGTTATGGCTGATCGGTGTGTATGACAGAACAATGCAAGCATTTGCAAATCCTGCGTGTCTGAGAAAAAGTTTTTTATTTCGCCTAAGCTCTCTTTGCTGAATGTGCTGTAGTTTTGCATGACTCAGCATTAAAGCAGCTTATACTTAGAAGTACACTGGTGGATCTAAATCTCTTTTGCTTTTCAGCACAAACAAACATGGTGTAAAACTGGAAGTTCATGCAGCCCAAATGGAGGACGTATGGTGGAACAAGTATACGGCCTCTGTCAACCATAATAGAAAAATGTTGAAGGGAATTTATCCTTGATTTTGTGAACGCTAGAACTAATAATTCCCCAGGTGTGAGACAGAAGCTACCAGTTGTGGTTCGGTTTATTTATGGAAATGTTACCACGGTATCAGTATGAGGATAATGTTTTTTTGGTGCCTAATTGGCAGCAAATTGTCATGGTTTGACAGCTTATCTTGCCAACTACTATAGAGTTCCTGAAGTTGGATCTGTAGCAGCAAGTCTTGTACAAATTGTGTTTATATTTGCGAGACCCATTGTTCTCCTGCATTCCAAGCACAATTACTACGTGCACAGGTGTGTTATATCACACACATAATTGGGAGGGCATGAGGGCCACAACCATAACTGTGTTAATACTCCCTACTAGCTTAGAGTGCAAGTGTCCAAACCAACGTCATTAAAAACAATATCAATCTGTACGTAAAAAAGCAGTGAAATAGAATGAGAAGATTGTCATTCACAGTATTTGTAAGACGGAATACTAGTCTGTAACCCTGTCTGTGTCCCTTGTTGTCTTTCTGTAGAGTCCATGTGAGGAGGACAGATAAAGTGGGGACGGAGGCGGCCTTCCACCCAATAGAGGAGTACATGCTGCATGTTGAGGAGCAGTTCCAACATCTGGCCAGACGCGTCCACATCGACAAGAAACGAGTTTACCTGGCCACTGATGATCCCTCCCTGCTACAGGAAGCCAAGACCAAGTCAGTTTCCAGGAGTGTGTGTGTGTTGTGTGTTAAGGCCCATTGTTATTCTGCCCAGTTAGTATGTGAGGGTTTGTTTTTATCCATATGTATCCACATTCATTTTTTACTTTCTCTTGTCTTGTGACTTTATCTTCCTCTGACACCTGCCTCAATGTCCCCTCCAGGTATCCAGACTATGAGTTCATCAGTGATAACTCCATCTCGTGGTCGGCAGGCCTTCACAACCGCTACACCGAGAACTCGCTGAGAGGAGTCATCCTGGACATCCACTTCCTGTCTCAGACTGACTTCCTAGTCTGCACCTTCTCCTCACAGGTCAGTCCACTCTCCTCAGTCCACATTTAGAGACGGTATGAAATTGTACTTTGATGTGTTTTCGCATGAAACTGAAGGTTGGGATGGAAGCAGTTGGAGAGCTGAGCTGAGTTTTGAAGTGCACTTGCTAGTCGACAAGTGGAATAAAAATAATATTGTTTGGATATATAAATGTTATTTTTTCTTGTTGCTGGGACTTGTTGTTCAATAGATGTTCACTGGTATTAATGATTCCCATAAGACGTCTTTAACATGCTACTGAATACACGTAAATTACATTTACGACTAAATTATTAAACTCTTAACACTGAGTCCACTTACTGGACATTCTCTGGAGCTTCCAGCCACATCAAGATTGCTCAGTTGTCATGGAGACGGCTCAGTTACAATATTAAAGATTTTAACAACTGAGCAAACTCCATCTGCTGATGAAGGCCACCAGATGTGGCAGAAAGGTCTTTAAATGTAAGTAAGTGGAGTAAGTTGACTCTATGCATGGATTCTTTTTTTCTTTAGTTTCTTTTGTCAAACTACTTTTACTGGGATAAATAAATAATTGACATTCAAGCTGAAAGTTGTTTTTTGTTGTTGAATTCACAATAATGAATGTATGTAACGGAGATATAAATCAGTCAGATAAAACCAAACAAATACCATGATTATATTATGAATATAGGGCTTTAGAAAAAACAATCAAACTGATTAAAGCTTTTGTGGTAAAAATGTTAGGTTTTCTAATGTTAGAAAAAGACAAAAAGACAACCATCACTTGATGTTTTTCAAAAAGGAAAATCCAGAACTACTTAATAATAATCACAATCATGCGATTGTCAACAACCTCATTGTCCCATTTTCACGAACATTTCAAAGCATAGAAAGAATTTATTACGGGCTTGACATTACAATGGTATTTCTCATTCAGTCATTCAGTTTTCTGATTATCTATAACACGGAGTGGACAGGCTTCCTGCAAACCCTCACAATAATGTGTGAGCCACATAATTCCTCTTCACACTCTGGGTGAATTAGTCCACTTCAAGGATCTGACCGGAATGAGTCGTTTCACCCGGACCGAAACGAAATGTATGTGTCTCACAGTGAGAAGTGTTTTTGTCTCTCCGCCAGCGTGTACAGCTTTGTTATCAAAACAAATACATTCATGTACATGCATAGATCTAAGTTTGACACTAATCCCTGGTTGTGTTTCTGTCTCAGGTCTGCCGTGTGGCCTATGAGATTATGCAGATGCTGCACCCAGACGCCTCCTCTTTCTTCTACTCCCTGGATGACATCTACTATTTTGGAGGTCAAAACGCCCACAACCAGATCGCCGTCTACCCCCACCAGCCGCGCAACAGCGAGGACATTCCCCTGGAGCCTGGCGATGTGATCGGCGTGGCCGGCAACCACTGGGACGGATACTCCAAAGGCATCAACCGCAAACTGGGCCGCACTGGCCTCTACCCTTCCTACAAGGTCAAAGAGAAAATCGAGACCGTGAAGTACCCGACGTACCCCGAGGCAGATAAACTGCTCAACTCTCAAAAGAAGTAAAAGAACATATGAAAAAAAAATAAAGAAGAGCAGGAGTGAGGATGAACACGCAGACTCCGATTCCAGAGAAGGAGGTTGCTTTTGTACAGAAGAGAGAGGCGTACTTGGTGCGCTAAGCTGAGAAGAAAAGAAAAGGCCTGTACCCAGGGGTGATAGCAATGAGAATGCACTCTGTGTGTTTATGTGAGAGCGTGCGTGTGTGTGTGTGTGTGTGCACGCACATCTGCGCGTGTGTGTGTGTGTGCGCGCGCTTGTGTAAATGCCTGTGCATATGTCAGGTCATGGAAGACTTGCACCCTACCACTACTCCCCCGCCCGATGCTTTGACGTCGGGTCTGTAGAGATGTAGACGTTGAACATTGATTTTAAATAACGCAAGAAAACAATTCAAATCTACACAACTGACCGAGCTTGCTCTCCGGAGACGAGACTGGGACAACTGTAAGGCTGGCACGCCCCAGAGTTAGCTTTGAATCAATGACTGAAGAAAAAATAATAATAATTCACAAACTGGCAAAAAAAAAAAAAAATGTATTTTGATTTTTATTTAATTATTTTAAGTGGTTTTTGATTCCCGTCTTTTTTTTTTCTTTTTCTTTTCCTCCAGTTTATTTTTTGTTTTCTGAATGTACTGTATCCTCTTCTCGCCATGCTCACCCCCCCCCCCTCTGTGCTTCCTCCATCTCGTCTCTACTTGTGCAATTAATTTTATAATACCACATTGTGCTTTTATCGAGTGTTTTTAAAAACGGTCTTAATTTAGTGTGTATGGGACTTGTGCATTGTATACTGTACAGTGTGTGCGTTTGTGGATGGATGTCTGTGTGATCAAGTGTGCCTGTGTGTGCTGTTTTAAGTCTAAGGGGCCATGTCACGACCTGGTGCCTGCTTATTGGTGAGCAGTGTGTGTGTTTTTTGTTTGTTTTATTTCCGGCTCTCCTCCCGACTGAATAGTGTTTGTGTGGCCAGCGGGAGACTGGCGGTGACAGTGGGGACTGTCCTCAGAACTTGGAACAATGGTGAACTCCAGCCACCCTGCTGGTTCACCTCTAGTGAACAATGGTAAGATTATGTGGAGTATGGTGAACTCACGCTGCACGCACACACACAGACACAGGAGCCGTCCCGAGGGCTCACCAAAAGAAGCACTCCACTGAGATAATGTCCTTTTCAGCCGTCTCTTCTGTCCATCGGTTTGTTTGGTTTTTTTACTTTTAACATGGCTGTTTTAAAATAAATGAGGAAAACTATGCCTATGTTTAAAAATGATAAAGCTATGTCATATCAAACTCAAGAGTCCCCATCATGAAGGCTTTTTTTTTTTCCATAACTTATGTTTTTGGGCATTGTCTTTGATAACCACAGATCGAATAAACTTGAGAAACCAACAAGGCATTTATTTTTTTTTTTCCCTTCCCCTCTTACGGTCTGATTCTGTTCACCATCTGCTCCTCTGTCTCTTGACAGGCGACACCTGCTCGTTTAATCAGGCTGCACATGCTTCAAATACATTTCGCCCCTTCCAAACTGAGAATCAAGGCTTTTTTTTCCATATCTGAAGAGTTCATTTCCTGAAGGGTATCCATCTATTTTTGAAGAGTAAAAGTAATTACCTTAAGTTCATCTTTTGATATCTCCATAAAAAGGAGGACCCTGCTTCTAAAATTGATATCATTTTGGAATCCTTCAAGAAGTACCAGTAGTTTGTTTTATAAATCATTCAGCAAGAGTGTGAGTCCACATTCCAGTAATTTCAGAGGAAAAACTCTTAAATCTGTCTTTGATTTACATTTCAAACTGAAAAGCGAGCTCCGTGCCTTCAACAGAGACATTGCCGTCCTTCATTTATATATGCGATGTGACAGCGACATGACATTTCTGCCCCAAATACCAAACGTCTATCCCCGTGGCGCCACAGCGCAGGTACGTCATTAAAGCACCAGAACACTTCCTGCTCATGTCGACTGTCCTACTTCCTGCATGTCTAAATTGTTTATGATCTCGTTCTCTGTGTCTTATTTATGAGCTGTCTTGTTACTTTCTCACTGAGGGGGCTCTGGGACTTTCATTACAGATCCCTCTTTAATTTCAACGCTGATCTGCACGCTTCATTGGACACCCATAAGGAAAGCCGCGGCACTAGTGGCGAGATGAGCTTCTTGACGTGTGCAAGGGGGAGAGTAATAGTTTGATTGCTTTTTTTTTTTCTCTTCTTTTTTCCCTTCCCTCCCTGCCTGACAACAATCCGCAACCAATTTAGCCCACGTTGACAAAGCGCTCACCACGCGCATGCAGCGTATTGCAGTTCATTGAACATCTCTTTTCACTGGGAAAGATTCCCTCGTGGGCTTTATAAACACACGCGCTAACTGGAGGGCACTTTAATTAAAATCCACTCGTAGCTGTCACAGTGGCCTGTAACCGTCGTTTTAAGAGAGACGTTAGTTCAGCTAATTATTCTGTTAATTGGACTCTGCTTCTGATAGAGAGCGTTCAGGTTTTTAGCAAGCTGGTTTCCTTCACTGCATTTGTGGTCTTAATTGTTGGCGGAGCTCCTTGAGAGCACAGTGAGGACGTTTGCGGGCCTCCCATGTCCCATCCGAGGGTTTTGTCCATTAGATTGATCCCCACAGCGGTGAAGGATAGATTCACATACAAGTCTGTCTTAAAAACAACGTTTAACAGCCACAGGTGTTACTGGTTGCATCCTCGTATTCTATATTGGTCATGAAGAGATCTCCTAAAAGGATTACAAAATCCACAGTCCTTGTTTTATGCAAAATGTCTTTTAGATTCACCATATAGCGTGTTAGCATGCTAATATTGGCTAATAAACACAAGGTACAGCTGAGGCTGATGGGAATGTCATTCATTTTGCAGGTATTTGGCGATAAACCAAACTATCAAATTAAGATTCTGACCTGTTGGCAGCACTAGATGAAAGGTCAGGGGATCACCAAAGTCATTACAAGTCATCCTCCTCGATGATTTGTAGCAAATTTCATAGCAATCCATCTAATAGCTGATGAGATATTTAACTCTGGATCCAAGGTGGTGGACCCGACTGACGATGCCATCCATGGAGCCAAATCCTGGGGTTTTGTCCCCCATCTCTTACACTGGACTCGCCTTAGGGCCAGTGTCCACGTGGCGTTTTCTTCTGAGCGCCAGCGCTCCGAGCGCTTCTAGTTGGGAGCACCTTTCAGAAATGCGCTGGTGTCACCTCTGCTGCTGCTTTTTCTTTTTTTCAGGCAACCAGTCATATATTAGATAGAGGCTCTTCACCCTGGTGACCAACAAAATGGAGGAGAAATTTGTTCTGGCCGTGTCCGTCTGTCCTGAGCTTTGTAATATGTCAGACAGCGAGGCCCATTTGTGGAAGCAGCTCGGCAGGCCGCTGAATGTTGCTGGTGAGTGTTGTGCTTTTATCACCCTACGCGTTGTAAGCTGCTTGTTAGCTGTGTAGCCACCCCCTTAATGTAGCTTTAAGATGATGTTGTCATAGAAACAAATCCCAGAAATAACCCCTATGTGGACACAGGCCCTGAGGAAGGAATTGCTTCACAGCCAGTATGGTGAGGAAGAACAATTACACTGACCAGTAACCCTTTCAGTGTACATATGTGTATGTGCGTGCTGCTTTGAAAAATTGTGAACCTGTCCTTTAATGCTCCAAGAACACGGACCAAGATTTCAATGTGGCCGTCTAACGCTGATAGAATTCATATTATAGAGAGATAAGTGGTTATGCCACTGCCTTGTGGAATTCTAATCTTGTAAAGGGCAGCCGAATTAATTCTGACTGACTCATGAAAAAAGGGGAGAGGAAATGGAAATGATTATTGTAGTCCTGGCCGCCTCCAATCAGTACTCTGTTGGCGCAGCAGTAACAAGTGAAGTCTGCCCTACGGTACCTGGCCCACATCAAAGCTGAGGGGAGGAACCTGAAAAAGAAACAGGTTTTCACACGGCGGAGGAGATTGTAGGGTGTCAATCTTTCTCCTCTTCACCTCAAATCAACTCGGCAATTGGCAGTTTTGGGGGCTTTTATTAGCGCTGTATTTTTAATCCCACCTGTTATCTCGACTCCCTATAAACCTGATTCTACAAACCTGATTCTTGGCACAGAGCTGGGCCAACTTAAGCCGGTGAGGAGTACATCATCACTCAGAGGAACAAAGGCGTTTTGTTTGGCACGCGTACTGTACTTAACTGTGGCCCCTGCTGTGAATCCAGTAAATCGGTGTTTCTAATGGAGTGCTGACACACCAGAGGGCCACATTGTTGTACGGAAAAAGGAATGCCAAACTCTACATGAACATTTAGCATCTTTTTTTTATGCCTTTTCTCTTCATGAATTAAGTAAGGAATGTGCATGTGTTTCATATTTGCTTCATGCAGCAGGTCTGACACCGCCACTCCACTCTCCCTTTGAAGGTGGAGGTCTGCCCAAGTTGAAACCAGTGTGATTATTCTTGATTGTTTGACCCTTGCAGTGAATTTTGACGTAAAGTTTTCATAAACATAGGGGGCGGCACTATATTTATACTCTGCCATGCCTGCAGCCTAGATGATGTTTACTAAAAGACAGAAAAGATGGCAGTCTAATCTATCAATACACATATTATATGTTCATAATGTAACATAGTACCGGCAGCCTGTAAAAGTTCTACACGTTGCTATCATCCTGCAAGCATGACAGTAAGTGATAAAAGGTTAAAACATCATTTTAACTAACTGACTATCAGTGCAAACATTCACTTCGGGTTGAGAGTAGTGTGCTGATTTTTGTCAGCAGAAGACGCTTGAAGACAATTTCATGAGTTGCATGCACCAAGAGTGACGCTGTTGACAGTTTCATGCGACCACAGCTGGCCTGAGAGCTCCGTGATGCCACACCGATAATGGAGCCGCAGTCACTCGACTCTCTGCAGCTTCCTTTGTTGTGAAACAGACAAAGCGCTTTGTTTTTCCAGCCCGATGAAGACCAACCATGTTATTAGCACTGCGACAATGATGTCATAATAGTGCATAATAATACATGGTAATGATGGCAGTGAATGTAAAATTGTGATAGGACATGATGTTAAAGGAGGATTGTGGTCAGTTACGAAACATGTTTCTGAAGTTACTATCGCTGTGGGCAAGAAACAGATCCGAGCAGTCAGATCAGGTTTTGTTCGGGAATCTTAAGTATTTCTCTACAACATTAAATATTCATGACGGAAATAAACAGAAATCAAGTTAAAGAAAAATGTCCTTAGTTGAATTAGTTCAACAGGCAAACTCAGACTGTCTGCTTCACCAGGACTGTGATTGGTGCACGAAATGATGCCTAAGCCTTTTGGCCTGTAAACTAACCCCAAGTTGAGATGTTTGGAAGCGATAATGAGGGAAAACTGTGAACCTATTCCCTAATCTGTATGTAGTAAACATCCATCAAAGCTTACAAATTGACTGTACTTACCATAGTTGCGCACACACCCACACGGTTTCTTCTGTGCCATGAGGGATTATTACCATTAATGTTTGGTTTTACCATTAAATAAAGTGGTTCAAATAAGAGGTTATCAATCCCCAGGCCACAGACACGCACCAGACCATCGTGCTACTGGGCCGCTAGGAAACGGTATGACTGGGCAAAGAAAACCTGAATACAAATTATTTAACATTATACAGCATTAAGGAAAAAAATGCTTTTTGTGGTAATTAACTTTAACTTGAGACAGTCTGTCTGTGCTGCACTTTTCCCTCATCACTCCCTCTAACGCCTCCAACAACAAATCACAGATTTTAGAAGTACAGTAGGTCACCAGCATGCAAGGTAACCAGTCTGTCACCCCACCGTGCAACGTTTAGCAGATGAAACCTCTGTGAGTACACTACGTCTTTTACTTAGTAAGTTCTGTTTCATTTTTATGCTCATCCACTCTCTCTCTCTCTCTCTCTCTCTCTCTCTCTCTCTCTCTCTCTCTCTCTCTCTCACACTCTTCCCTCGGCCTCTTTCTGTATATTCCAAACTTGATATAAGATATTAAAGAGCTCACACCTAAGCTAAAACTTCCATAATTGGTGGATGTGCCCACACACAAACTAATGAGCGACACCCCGTCTAATTTCATCTTGTAGTCTGAACAATTGCTCTCTGTAATTAGCCACCACAGCCGTCGCGTCTGGTTTCGATAACCTGGCTAAACAACTTGCTTATTCGCAATTTGTCAGAATGTCTCGTGTTTCTGGCCTCATTGGGCTTTTTCTGTCACAATGCTGCCGTTTTCGCATCTCAGCACTTACTTTAATGAGTAAAATGTAATCAAAAAGCCTAAACTCAGAAAAAAAAGAGACTTTGTAAGAAACCAGAATGTTCCTTTAAAATGCAGTCGTTGACGCTATAATTCTGCCTGGATAGTGATGTCACACTTTACAGTCACCTAATGGGATTCATGTTGACGGGGCATCTGCTCTACTGTACTGCAAAAAGACTAATGTTGCTGCTGAAACATCCACTATGCCGCCTGCTGCAGCAGCGCTGGCGACGAGAGTCCACAGCTCCGGCCCCCACCCCGCCTCCCCCCGCTGCTGGTGCCTGCCGGGTTCAGCCCGCTGTGATGACCATTAGCGTCTGGCTGAGGCTGCAGGAGATAACAGGTGATTTAAAGCCCTGCACCTCAACACAGCCAGAGAGAAATGGCTGGCTGCTGCTTATCTCCCACTCCGCCATACTCCACACACTTTTACATTAGGCTACCCTATTCAAAGCCATCTGTCTTCCCAGTCAGGGTTTGATAAAACCGCCTGCGTACCCCACGAAAGGGGAGGAGCGGGAGACTGAGGAGACACACACCGCCACTCCACCTGCATACTTATGCGCACAGCGATTCAGAGGATCGCGGTGGAAGTCGACAACGCCACACTCGCTGAATGCTTAATCCACGTTGACTTAGATCCCCGGGTGACACAGTGGGACTCAAACAACTATAGCTGAGCGCAGCACACAAAAAAGACTGTACCTGGTTGTAAAAGAGAGACCTGAGTGTGCAGCATCACCCCTGGACTAATTGCAAATCAATGGTCTTGGTGAGATGAAGGGGGCGGGGATAATAATCACCCTGGGCTGCCGTACATCAACCATTCATGCACAGTGCCAAACACTAATCACAGTAGGTGCGCTAATAAAGGCTCTGGAGATGTTATCATTCCTCAGCAGAAAAACGCATTATATGTTGTTGAGGGCTTCTACCTCTGAACAGGGCAACAACGACAATGACAGAAATTTCATTCCTACTGATTGTGCACGAGGCTTTGGCATGTCTATAGACTGGTGATTAAATCTCAACGCTATCACATATTTGGCAGCCTCCAGCAGGCAACGGAGGGGATTACTTCATTCTTCTTGGATGTGCATATGTGAGGAAATATCTGCTATCTTTAGGGCAGGGGGAGAAAAAATGTCTGCTACCTTAAAGGCAGACGGTTAAATTCAGACGTTGAGCAGGAGTTGTGTAATTGCCCCTGCTTGCTGATTCTCCCACTGTAGAGGCTAAGTGGGCAGTGGCTGTCTTCCTTTGGTCCTTGCTCTGTAATTATGATGTCATTGTGTGACAGCAGAATAGCCTCGGCAGCGGCTAAAGGACGGCAAGTCCTTTTGTGTCTGGCCACATGATGAGAGAAGAGTGGGCTCTTTTTCTGTCCATCTGGCTGTCTTCTCTATCATCTCTTTCCTTTCTCTGTCTTCTATCTCTCAGTCCTCCACCCAAAACCGGACGACCAAGCTCAAGCAACAAAAGCGCCTGTGCAATTAGCTGTATTGCACAAGTTAATATGTTTGTCCTGATGGCAGATTACGGCCCAAGTCTTCGAGGAATATGCTGTCATCGCTGTAAGTTGTAGCTCAGAGGAATTGAAAGGCCTCGTTGAAGTCTGTTTGACCTTTGTACTCGGGTGAACAGGCTGGACTGGAGCCAGGGTGACTTAGTAGTTGTAAAACCCATCAAGTAACAACAAGACTAACAGTCTACGCTCAGGCTAGCAGCTCTGTGGAACTGTACTCGTGCTAAACGCTAACAATGATGTTTAGCAGGTATAATGTTTACCAATTTTAACCATCTTAGTTTAGTATGTTGCCACGTTAACGTACAGCTGAGGCAGTATGTAGAAACCAAAGAACTGGTCAAAATTGAAATTTTGACCTTGTGATGGAGCTCAGTGAAAAGTTAAGGGACCAACAAAGTTACAAATCATCCTGAGGGAGAACACTGATGTCTGTAGGCTACCACGTTTCATGGCAATCTATCCAATATTTTAAAGACATTTAAACCACAAATGTAAACCCTGCCAATCCATCCACTGGACGTGGAGATAATTCGTGAAATGTGTGAACTGTAAAGATCCTCTGCAGCAGAGGCAGGCAAGTGAGTCCGTCCCCGCCTCTGGTTGTTTTGGCCACCTTCACATCTCCCGAAAATTTGTCTCTATCTCAAAGGAATAATGCAGAAAGGCAAAATTCTAATTGCACAGCATGGAGTATGATAAAAAAAAAGTGCTCTAAAAAAACATGTCTTCCATTAACACCAGGGAAGTGATGGACTGTGCTTGTGACATTTCAATGGAAAAGCAGCCACTTTTGCCAGTTGGCACCCAACCAGCTCAAGACCTATTCATACATTTCTCCAGCTATGATAAATTCCCCCCCCCCACCCCCCCCCGCAAAAAAAATTATAATTATCTTAACTGGCTCGAATTCCAATAAAACAAAAAGGTTTCATTGTCAGTTTGACTATGCACAGTTTAATCATATGTTAATTCAGGCAACGTGTATCTGACGTAAGCCCACAATTATCCAGTTAATATTAAAGGAAGCAGCTGTTTAAAGGAGCCTTGGATGAAAGGTATTACCTATAAGCCTTATTATGAATAAGCCGTAATGCTCCCATCCATGTTAGTCATCAGAGTAATTCTACAGAGGATATTTTCCATCATTTAGTTTAGTTTCTCTAGTGGGGGGGGTTGGCAGATAACTTAAAAACCTGACATCTAAGCGTGTTTTGTTATTTTTTAAAGCACAATATTCTGTCCTGTCCCCAGCCTCTCCATCCCTCTAAAGTTGGCCATCCTGTAGGACGTGAGCATGTAGGTCTGGCTTTTGAAGCTCGGCCGGTGGAGGCTTTAGAACTTTAGAGGTTTTTGGTCCCCCCCCACCCCCCTTGCAGATGGGTGAAGTCTGGAGCTTCGAACTTACCTGCTTCTCTGTGATCCCAGCCACTGCCACGTCGGATGCAGTAAAGGCTGCTGGCTGCAGACTGTGAGTGTGTTTGTGTATACACGCGTGGGAATGGACACGTCTGCTGGGCAGAATGCATCTGCACATGTTAACACATGGATGAGCTCTTGTACGATTTTGTGTTTTTATTTTTCATTTTTAATGACCTGGAAAAATGTCATACTGCATCCTTTCATCCCACCCGCCTGATCCCCCCGAGTTGTCTATTGTTGGCGCTGTGGATTGTGCACTGGCTCGTATTTCCCTGTGGCCTTGGTGACAATGTTTTCAAGATCAATGGGCACTTTTGCTCTCTTTGTGGATGCTGTTGAAAGGACATACAGCATATAGCTTTCTGATTTATTCTCACTATGGTATAATTTCACTCTTGACACACATTACAGTTCAATGTTCAAGGTCAAATCACATTTCAGCTAGTGTGCTTCCTCGTAAATCCAAATGTTCAGAAAGAAAAATGTTCTGTCAGTTAATTAAAAATTAAGCAATATTACTTCATTAACTGCAGTTTCAGTTTATAATGAGAGCATACACGGTAAATTAACCAACTCTCACTCGTGGTGTTCTCTCATGCCCCCCATTGAAAGCATTGAGACCTCGCCAGCCGCCCCTGTTGCCCCCTCTCTCAGCATGGGAGCGAGTTGAAATTATAAGCAAGCATTTATTAGGATGCCTGAGCACGCCAATCATCAGCTGCACAGTGGGGGTTATTTCATTCCCCAAGTTTAGTGGAAAATGCAGGTTATTCATATCCCAGATGTTTTCCAATTTACTTAACATCCATAACATACGCAATACCCCAAAGCAAACAAGCTCCCCGGCTAATCCCAGGTTACTCACTGAGAGGCTGATTCTAACGCTGGCAGTTTCCATGCAATATGACATAATTCTAATGTCACCCAGCCAAAGGGGCGCGCAGCACTGGTTCAGTAATGAGTCTGAGTGTAACAAACAGCATGCCGCAAACACCTTTTTATTTAAAGCTCTTCAAAGGGTCGGGTCATCCAATTTATAAAAACTTTTCACACTCACCTCCAGTGGTGTCCATACCCAGGTAGATAGTTTGGGTTTTCTTTGTCCTGGTATTTGAGATATCTGTCACTGCAGTTCTAATTGTAGTGCTCTCAGCAATGTAAAATGCAATACCAACATGTCTTTTGAGAAACAGTGGGTGTCACACAGTAATATCACTCATATTAACAGATCTGCGTGCAACATTTTTAGTTTTGATGAATTTAGAGCTTCAATATGTTACAAAAATCAAACTTAGCATTCTGTTCATCAGATCAGCGTAATGCATTGTGGTTTTCCAGTTTGCTTTGAGTTTTTGCTCTTAGGTTGTGTTGCCATTAATGTTTTTGCCGTACAGCTACAACAATTTAACACTCAGTAGGAGAATTCTCACACTCCAACTGGCTGCCTCTGGGTCTTCATGCAAGTCAAGGAACTGAGGACTGTCATGTCCCCTTGACCACCTCCCATCTAAGTTACAGACACTTTGCTTTAGCAAGACGTTTTTGGCAGCTGACTTAACGTCAAACCATTTCTTCTTTATTTCTGTCACCCTAAAGCTCTGCAATGACACAGTGTTGACAGCTTCTGTAATATTTTCTTCCCTTTTGGTCCCCAGATATCACGACTGGCACAGCTAAATTTGTTATGTTTTGGGTTTTTTTCCTCTGCTGATTTCAGATAACAGCACTTCAAGCTCCGCTGTGTAAGGTTCTTCTTTTAACTCTTGGGTGACATTTTTGTGAATGAAACTTGTCCACAAATGGAGCAGAACAGGTGGCCTTATGTAGCAATGTGGGTGTGTGGGTTATACGAATGACCAAATCTCACAAATGGGCACCTTCTCATGAACAGGTGCCATTCATCAAGATGAACTGGGCGATTTACTCGTTTGTGCTGTTAGGAGGGTTTTGTGACTTCAACTTGGGACACCTGCATGAGCAAACTTCACAAAATAAATAAGAGAGGTTTAAGATAAGAACACAAAAATGTTCCTGCATGAGGCCCAGTGGCCCTGGATAATCCATGTATATATATTGTGAAAATTTTTCATGGAAACCTTTTACTGAAGATACAGCCCCTAAGAAAACACTTGACAGTGAGCACCACGGTGGGCGAGAGATACCTCTACTGGTAAGTGAGAAAAATGTCTTTGTTGTTATTGAAGTAAAGTAACACTCTTCCCCCTTAACATAAATTTTTCCCTTTTTTCTCCCTTTAAGTAGCTGTCAGGTTAGAAAAAGCATGTTATACCAGACTGCCTGACAGTATCATATATAATGTCTATTGACTTGTTCCAGCTCTTCCTTTAACCGCTTAAATCTCTTTACAAACATGCTACGCAGCCAAACATAGGACGTTGCAACGTTTTCGAAGATACCAAATGTGTCGGGCTGCATTTTCTGTATAAAAACATGTATACAAATATTTGAATATTTCACACAGTAAACATGTCATACACTAGCGTAGCCTCTTCTGCTCTATTGACCCCATCGACGGAGGCAACTCCGCCCCGTTTTATGACAATGCGTCATAAGGCCGTTAAACTCATACCAAATATCCATGGGCATGTCATTCCCGAGCAAGGTTCTGAGCCACATACCCTGGGCTTAAGGGGTAATTACTTATCACTGTGTGCAAGTTTCTGCTTGTGGCATGCTTACTCAAAAACACAACAGTGTATATTGGCTTCACTTTGGCTTTTGCAGATCAACATAGATGCTCTGTAACCCTGCTGCAAACTGCGATGGGTACCTGTGAAAGTTCAACATGAATAATGAGATGCAAAGCAGTAATGTGCAGAACTGTGTCTTCAGATTGTCACAGGATGAACTTAGTTGAGCTTTTATTCATCCAGGGAATGTTTTTGCTGAGCAGGCATGTTCTTTTGCATACTTGCTTTGTTTTAGCTTTGCTCTACTTCACCGCCCGACTCCTATATGCAGTAGATTCCCACCTGGGAGCTGCCCAGTGCAACCACAGTGCTCCACTGTGCTGATCAGTTTCATTTTGGCAATTCAGTGTCAAATTTGTTTCTCAAAAGCATCTCAGCAGCAGTTAGTGCAGTGAGGTCGAGTCGTCGTCCTCTGTCAGATTTTTCCCAGCTGTTCTGAGGGAGCCAAGAATGGTTTGTCTAGCCTGTGGGGTAGGACAAGACAGAAAGTAAGCCTCTGCCTCCTTCCAGATTAATAATGCAGTGACACTATTCAGAGTCTCCACGACTAATCCAAGCCGCTGAGAGCCCCACAGTATGCTGGTACCTCCATGTAAAGGCTTTTTGCTGCTATGCCTTGTGGGCCACCAAGCTCGCTCCGAGCTCAAAACATGGAGCTAAAATCCCAGTCTAGCCATCCCAAAAGAGTTCCTGCTCTATCTGCTGTGTGCAGCAGTTGCAGAGAAGGCCTGCCACACAAGGGTGTCATGATCAATATTCCTGAGAGTGCCTGCCAAGGCCCCTCTGAGATGAGGTAAAGACAGATCTTATCTGTGTGTGTGTGTGTGTGTGTGTGTGTTGGTGGGTGTGTGTTTTTGAAAGGAGGGGGGGTTGTGAGACGGAGCGAGTGAGCAACAGAAAGACAGATGGCGTAAAACTTAGATGGAGAGAGTTCGACACCGACTGAACAGCAAGGCTCCATCGGAGATAAATGTAGGGGGATGCACTCTGAATAATTTATACATGCCAAAAATAAAATCAAAAACCTTGTTCTCGCTCCTTACAGATAGATGAGTTCGCTGGGATCCCGGGAGACCTGCAGACAAAGTAGCGAGGGTGGGAGACTGAGCTGGGACACAGCAGCACGCAGGTCTTAACGTATTATAAAGCCGCCATTAGCGCATGATTCATATGGTTAATGAACATTTATATTTCATTGTGGAATTAATTTTGGTCCATTTGGCCTAACTGGTATGGATTGGGAATTAAATAATACAAAGGCGATCATGCAGGAGCATAATTTACACTTGATACCTGACTAACCCGCAACAGCCCTGCATCACCTGTATTGACAGAATGTGCAAAAATGACAATAAGATAATATTTTTAATCTGTCAGCACTGAAGCAAGGATGCACTAATGACATGCAACCACAGAGCAGATATCACATTTAAATATCAAAAATGGTAAAATTGGTAATTACTTATTCAGCAGTGACCAGCACTAATACACATACAGTATATACTACCTGTCACATTTACATCCGTAATTAACTCTGTGAACTCTTTCAAATAATCAGTATAAAGTGTTTTGATAGCAATTAAAACACAAAGAATTAAAGGAACACTATTTAAGCAGAGTATAGCATCAAGTCAATCAAACTTCTGGGATATTGTTCTGGTCAGTTAAGCAGCAGAGGGGGTATTTATCAGTTTCAGCTGCCCCCCAAAACAAGAATGGTTTTACAGGTGGAGGCCACTTACATTTCTCCCTCCTCATCTTTTCTGACTGTTTTCACTAGTTTTGCATTTGGCTAGTGTCAGTGTCACTACTGGTAGCATGAGGCGA
>JAVQJF010104425.1:0-32342 GCA_036023855.1 Gadopsis marmoratus
CATTTGGGCGAGAGGCAGGGAAACACCCTGGACTGGTCGCCAGTCAATCGCAGGGCAGACAAACAGACATTTAGGGGACACTCACACCACATCCATACACCGACGGGGACACAGTTGCCACGCTGGCCTCCACCGGGGGCAACTCGGGGTTCAGTGTCTTGCTCGTTTCATGAATTCCTCGTTTATTCTTTATGGGCTTTGAGGAAAAATGCTTTTGTGCCGACCAACAGCCTTTCCTTAATGAATTGGTTCAACTCAATTGGAGCCAATTTCCATTTAACACAATAATCTGATGTGACTGTCTTCTGGTCCTTTAGGTCAGGGTGAACTCAGACCAGGAGCGCTTCCTAATTGTCCCGTTTGGTCTCCTGTACAGTGAAGTCACTGCCTCCAGTTTGGTGAGAATTAATTAAATATATTATTATTATTTATTATATTATTTAAATATTGAGAAAGCCGGTACTTGTCTGCATGAGATTCACAGCTTCAAGTAATTCAACTTGAACCTGTTGCTTTGAGTAAGCCCTTGTTGTCCGCTCTGCTCTCCAGGTGAAGATAAATCTTCAAGGGGAGATAGTGGACCGGGGCAGCACCAATCTCGGGGTCAACCAGGCCGGCTTCACTCTCCACTCCGCCATCTACGCTGCACGGCCTGATGTCAAGTGCATCGTGCACGTACACACACCCGCGGGTGCTGCGGTAAGAGATGGTGTACACAAAATGATTATACCCAATACAAAATCAGACAGTGACACATTATAGTATCATAATGTGCATATGTTGCTGTTTGTTTGGTTGCAGGTGTCAGCCATGAAATGCGGCCTGTTGCCCATCTCACCTGAGGCCCTGTCCCTGGGTGAGGTGGTCTATCACGATTACCACGGCATACTGGTGGATGAGGAAGAAAGTACTCTCATACAGAGGAACCTCGGGCCTACCAGCAAGGTATGAGCAGAGTGTGTATGTGAAACTGAAGAGAGACATTTCCACAGAGAAAATGTCTGAAATTTAAAAGTTTCATTATAAAAACGCTAACTTCATATTTTATAACTTCTGGAACACATAGAAGAAATGAGAATGTGATTTTTATTTGTAATTATTATTTATTAGACCAACAGCAGTGATGGTATGTGGTTGCTCTTTGCTGAGTTTTTTTCTTTTTCCTCAGGTGCTCATCCTGAGGAACCATGGCTTGGTGTCAGTAGGCGAAACAGTGGAGGAAGCGTTCTATTACATCCACAATCTGGTCACTGCCTGTGAGATCCAGGTAGGACACACACTGAGCTCTGTAAAGGACATTCTCTCTGAAATATCACTTAGCAATAGCGACTAGCACATGGACATTTATTTATGTTGAATAATCTTATTAAGTCCTCATAAAAGAATTATCACTTTGCTATTAATGTGGCATGATGTATAGAACTGTGTGTTTTGGTTATATTTGATAGTGTATGTTTGTCTGCATTTTTCATAACAATTGTCTTTGTCCCTTGTCTCTCCTCATTTTTTATGTGTTCATCTTTCTTCATGTTGATGTCTGTATGCGTGTGTGTGTATGGAATGCTTTTGTGTCTGTGTATGTCCACATTTTCTTTTCTTTTTGTTTTCTGGGTCCTATTTGTGGTTTGTCTGTTTGTTTGTATCCCATCCCCCAATTTCTTTCAGGTGCGAACACTGGCCAGCGCTGGAGGGCCAGATAATCTGGTGATGCTGGACCCGCGGAAATACAAGGCACGCCCACGGGTCCCGGAGCCAGCTGGCGACGGGTCCTCTACACTCCCAAAGTGGCTGGTCGGGGAGCAGGAGTTTGAGGCTCTCATGAGAATGCTCGACAACTTGGTTAGTGCAAAGAAAAGGGAGCAACCGTAAACCTCTGCTTGGGCAGTGGCAGTATGTTATTACTGCTGCTATTTGATGACTAAACATGGATAGTTACTGTATTAACCATTTGTTAACCCCTGTTGTTCTTGTTATTTGTCTTCCTGTTCCCCAGGGCTACAGGACAGGTTACCCTTACCGCTGCCCGGCATTGCGAGACAAAGCTAAAAAGTACAGTGATGTGGAGATCGCTCCCTCCGCCCATGGGGGTTACTCATACGGGGAGGACAGTGACTCAGGTGCTCGCTCCCCGCTGAAACACAGCTTCCAGCGCGGCCAGCGTGACAAGACCCGCTGGCTCAATGCCGGCGGCCGGCCCGACGAGCCCTGCGAGGACGGGCCCGACGGCAGCAGCCCCAAGTCGAAGCCTAAGGTGTGGACGAACATAACACACGATCACGTCAAACCCTTGCTGCAGTCTCTCTCGTCTGGTGTCTGCGTGCCAAGCTGTATAACCAACTGCTTGGTCTGTGCCTACCTTATTGTTCATAGTATAGATTTTACAGCTACCTTGTTGGTGGAACGGGGTAGGTGGTCGGCATCCTGAGGTTCTGGGGACAGTGAGGCGTAAAAGTATAGTACAATGCTCCGGTCATGTTTTATTATAACTGCTGGGCTAAAATTGGAAGTCAGTATAATTCTGCTTTTCACTACTTTTTAGGCTTTTTTAGGCTCACTCACTCTGTAATTTCACATGTCCTATTAACCCACCTTTCTAATGCAGTAAACTCTGCTCTGTTAATTACTTTGTAGCACAGCTGTGACTGTTTGTTGAACCTCCTTTGCTCTTTTTTCCTTTCTGGTCTCCTAATGCTTCACGATGCCGGGCCAGCTGCCCACAGCATGCCCCACTGCATGTGTAGTAGTGAAATGCATTGTTGGTGTTGATGTTTTTCCCAGAGGAGCGAGCAGCAGGGGTGTGGCATGAGTCCTCAAGTGGGAAGGTGAATGTGGCAAGACACGGTGACATTGCTGCTAACCACACTATTGCTCACCGCCCTGCAGTACTCACTCTTAGACACTCAGTTTTTTGTCTTTGCATCTTGAAGTTAGCTTAATTAGTCAAACATTACTCAGTGAAAGGGTAAAGAAAAGTACAGCGAGTATCAAAGCTATATCAACCAAAGCCTTCTAAGTGTGAGTTTGCTTTGTGGACTGCTCACAAAGTGTATTTAGATGATTTGCATTGCCTGAATAAATGAGGGAGGTGGCATGTCTCTAATGGAAATTCTTTAATAAACATTTAAGTAAAGTATTATTCTTAAATAACAAACCAGAATTTTCTTTGCAAACGAGTTATGCAGCCTGCTTTTTTAATTATTATCAAACACCCTCAACTGCTCCCAGTTATGTTTCTGTTTCGTCTATTACTATTCTATTCTGTCTAGCATCTGGTTTCAGTTTATTCTGACAATGGTTTTGAAAGGCCTGCATGAGTGGATTTGTTTGACGAAAAAAAGAACAAAAAAAGCCATAGAATTTGACCTGACTTTTGAATCAATTATCTCCTGTTGGGAAAGTAGGAAATGTTGTGTTGTGAGACTCTTTCTCAGTGAGTATATCATGTTTACATGTTCATCTCATACTCGACCAACCCAACCCAGCTACTTCCATCCAGAAACCCTTCCTCATCCAGCCCCTGGTTTGGCAGCTAACCAGCCAAGCATAAAGTAAATGCAGGAATGAAGTCATGAGCTTACGCTTTCCACTGTGAATTACATGCCTAGATTTTAAAAGGTTCAACCAAATATTTTGCATGAAAGCTGAAGATTTGATTTGTGTATTCACCCGCTGCTCATTCAGTTTGGTGTAGGAAATGAGTACAGACTTTTGTTTTTCCTTCAATCACGCTGAGCATTTCCAGGTTTCCAACAAACATTCTGAAAAGTAAATGGGGTTAAAGAGGAAATGTCAGAAAACAAGACTATAAAAGGTTTCATCCTCAGCAGGAAAGATACACTCTTGTCCTTGTTTGTCGCGTTGTGACAATGGCTTTGTTTGTCCCAACGTTGGGCGAGTGTCCTCGGGTGTGTTTCTCTCTTATCTCTGTCGTCCTTGTTGTCGTGTATCAGCCTGGGAAATGACTTTGGTGATGCCAGCTCACCCCTCACTGCCACTCTCGCTTCGTAAGCCAGACTCATCATCTCAGTCACCCACCCAGCCATCCCTCACCTCACTTCTCCCTCCCTTATTCCCTTCACCTTTTCATTTTTTTTTTTTAATTCTGTGATGTTTTCATTTGATTTCCAGTGTGCTCTTTCTGTTTGTTTTTTCATTTATAATGGTACATCAATGATGACAAATAGGATTTCAGTAGTACAAATACGCTGTTGTTAAACTCAGTGTTCATGCACGAGGACTTTTCATCCGTTTCTGACTGAGCAACACGGATCACCTCAGAAGTATTAAGCCAAAAAGGGCGTATAACGATCTGAAGGATTTTAAAACGGTGTTTCCCCTTCCTGTGTGAGCTCTCTAATCCTGTCATACAAGCTTTACTTCTCATCAGCTTAGAAAATCTTGAACTCCTTCTCATATCCAATATGCTTATCAAACGTTCTGCAGCTGCTTTGCACAAAAAGTATACAAAGAGGTGTCACATAGCATGAAAAAGCACAATTTCTCAACATCTGTTACTGTTTAACTTTCACAGTCACTGATTCTTACTTGCAGCAGCTGTGTGCATCTGGGAGTTTCTAGAGTTTAAGCATTGAGTCTTGGATGAACAGGACAAGTTAAATGACAGAAGACTGCCATTAGCTATTTTGTGTGAAATGAGACACAATCTATAAATACTGTAACTGATATAAATTTTTTTATTTATTTGCATTAACATGTGTCCCCTGGTGAGCATCAGGCTTAATTTTTCTGACTGACTAGACTGAATTTGTAATCTAATACCAAGAGTTGATAAATAAGCATCAACGAGTAATGTAGGTAATGATGTAGAGAAGCCCCATAATAAACGTATAAAAGTATAAATTAATCTGATACATAGTTTCCTAATATGCCTCGTCATCATTGGTTCACTTTTTACATTCAAACCTTTTTACAGCCATCCAACTTTGTCCATTTCTGTTCAGCATGATTCTTGTATTGTGAAGCCTGCATAGTATTTTGTCTAAATCTATTTTTGTGCTTGGGTTTTCATGTCATTCAAAATATCTGGTTTTAGTTGTTTTTTTAACACTTCATATGGTGTTTACAGTGGACAAAGGAAGACGGACTCCGCCAGGCTGCTGTAGCCAATCAGTTCATCCCAATGAACACCAACCCAAAAGATGTCCTGGAAATGAGGAATAAGGTATCGCATTTTTCTCCTTTTCACTACCTTTAACTTTTCAGAAACAAAGACCATCTAAGGCTCCTGATGTAATGTACAGTATGTTTATCATTATGACTTAAAATGTCGTTGGTTGTAGATCCGGGAGCAGAACCTGCAGGACATAAAGACAGCAGGGCCCCAGTCACAGGTTCTATGTGCCGGCACCGGGGTGGAACGCTCCTTTAACCAGGTCAGTCTGTGAATATATATCTCTATCTCTACCTCTATCTCTCCTGACCTGGAGATGAATATGTGTCTCATACTGATGGATACTTGAGAGTTTGTGTAGTTTGGGTGCTTTTTTTTATTCAATTTAAATCTTTTTTGAAAATGAGAAAAACACATCCCATAATATATTCTGTCCAGGTCTGGAGTCAACCCTTAAACCAAAATGCCGCAAAGTGTATATGGTGCATGAAGTTATCCTGGACACTAAGCTTTAATGAAATTGGTTCCAATCAAAACCCATTCTTCCTCTGAAGGGGTACCTTCACCACTAATAACACAGAGCAAAACATGTCCGCCATGTTGTGTCCCAGAGCATGGGGTGACTTTGTAACTCTCGCATTATTCTTTGACCACAGAGATTGTCAGTCTGGCAGGTGAGTAGTATTTGGGAGAGGTAACCTCACTCTGCTCTCCAAACCTGCCAGCTCAGGTTGTGTCCATATATTCATACATTGTTGTTGTTGTTTTCTTTTCTTCATTTCTTTGTGTTGTTTATTTATTTTACGATCTCTTCTCGGTAGTTCAGAGTTGAGGCTGTTATCTGTCTTAGCACTTGCAGGCTGGTCATTTTGGTTGCTATGTTAAAAAAAAATCCCCACAGTTTAATATACTGTTTAATTTTTTATTTTATTTCTGTGCATGCACCCTTTATTCTCTTTTGAGAAGTATAATTGCAGTTTGCATGGACCCAAACACCATGAGGATTCGGACACGGGCAAATTGAAACAGAGCTGCTAATTATGTTTAAAGTGCATTAACTAAGTTTTAGTGGTACCTAAAACTTCACTAAGCATGTCAGTAGTAAGATCAAAGGGCTCCTTGACGTGATGTTGTTGTCTCAGATTGTATAAACCACATACTGTATAGCACCCCCGTTGTGGATAGTTTGTCTTTACAATGCATGATTCTGGCTATTTGTTCCATCACTGCTTTTCATAGCCCCACAGCTCTTTCCAGCACCATCTCTATTCGCATGCAATTCCAATGTTTATGTATGTCTGTCTGTATTTTGTGTGTGTGTGCGCCCGTACGTGAGTGCGCAGAGGTGGAAAGTAACTAATCAAAGACTAACTTAAACCGATGAAAGATTTTTAATGGCAGAAATACAGATAAGCCTGCACTTATTTTATAACCAGGAGGATCCTGTCTCCTTTTCTGAAAGGCAACCATTTTGGAGAGTATAATTTTAAGTGTGTATTCTCATTGACATTTTTATGGTCAGGTTGACAAACTGGCCCCTTTGACAGTGTTCATAATAATGCCCAAAGTAGTTTTTTTTTTTTTTTTTTTGTACTTTTACTTGAGCAGTTTTCAACATAAGTAGCCTCACATCAGCTTGAGGACTATTTAGATAATAGTATTTGTACTTGAATGTGATATTGTTGTACCTTTTCCACCTTTGTGTATGTGTGAAAGGTGGTATGTTCCTGAACATCTGCACACATCCATGCCTGCCTGACAGACTGCTGATTTGAATGTGCTGGTGTTTTTAAGAGCTGGGTTGTGCCCCCCCTCACTGGGTTTACTATTGCAGGATGCCCCTCTGTCTGACTGTACAGACACTATTGACGGCCTCGATGTGTCCGAGGGGTCCTATAGTCCTGCTAAATCATTTAGAAAGGTACTTATTGCACCTGTACTTCACATCATCCTCCAGTCATCCCTCTGAGTCTGCAGATAGGCACTTGATATCCGGGCCTGTATAGATTAGGTGAATAATAGCTCTAGAATGAGGTCATTTTTCTCTCTTATGTTAGTTTTGTCATGTGACCTACAGTAGTCTTTTCTACATGCTTATGCGCTCTTGAGTTTGTCTGCAGGAGAGAATTTTTGTTTGACAACCTATAGTTGCAAGTTGAGGTGGGCAGTAAAGGGTGCAGCTATTAAATCCGGTGGTGGTGTGTGCTGCAGGTATTGTACAGAATTTTAAAAAGTCATTTTTTTTTCAAAGAGTATGTGACGCTAAAACTGTTGAAACTAATGTTTTAGTCTTTAACAAACACAACTATTGCTGTTTATGTTAGCTTACTGCAGTCACGCCTTTTTTGCTTCACCATGACTACTTCCTGCGTCCTGTGGTGATGTACTGTTGACCTGGACTCTTTCTCACATCTGGTAGCTTGGCTTTTATGTTGTTGTATGGAATGAAAATGGAAAAATCCTGCTTTTTTGTTTTTATATCACTAAAGGAATGTTATTTTACATTGTAACGCGTTCTTCCTGGATTTTGAAATGGCCTGTCAGCTCTAAGCTGTGCTCTGAAAGATACATTTATTTTAATACATACAATCTATGGCTGATACTTCTGCTCATGCTACATAATAGTTATGTATCCAAACTGCCTCTAATCTGGTAATCCTGTTCAGGTTTTTAAACAATATGAGATTTTCTGCAAGCATTTGACACTTGCATCAGCTTGTCTTTAACTCACCGTGATGTTGCACCTCTTTCTGCCTTCCTTCTGTGTCCTGAAGGGGGAGCTAGTGACCGCGTCCAAGGCCATCATCGAAAAGGAGTACCAGCCCAAGGTTATCGTTAGCAAACAGGGTCCCAACCCCTTCACCAAACTCACTGACCAGGAGCTGGAGGAATACCGCAAGGAGGTGGAGCAGAAACAGAAAGGGACTGAAGGTAAAGCTGACGAGTGAAGAAGAGAAGATGAAATGTGAAGGGGAAGATATTTCCTCACAATCTCTACCTCCTTGTAATGGAATTTCTCTTAATTTTTTGGTATTCTGTTGTATTAAAACTGGTTAAAACAAAACATTTTTCAGCCTTTTTAAATGAGTGTCAAGAATATAATTGACAACCCTGCATTGTTGGTCAAAATTAAACGTTTTTTCCTCCTGTGGTTATATTTGATAATGATACATGTACGTAATGACTAGTGTTTGTAGCTTTTAGTTTAATCACTTCAGCTTTTAATCCTTCTCAGGGTGAAATTGCATTGCATGAATAACAGGGAAGTGTGTTGTGTAATTCACAGCTCCTTCCTTCTGTAATCACTCTTCTTTGACCTCCCTCAAGAAAAGATAATTGCACTGAGAGAAATAATGTCACTTGGAAATGTCTCCACAGCAAGCTTAGATACCGCAAGAACTGAGTAGAGGTCACCTGAGCGGTTATGCGTTCACTTAATTCAGATGTTATATAATATGTTTTCAGTTCATGTTATGTGCAGCTCTTTTAAACATACTTAAAAAAATGTTTTACCTTCCTGCAGAATCATGCAGATTGGCAAGCTGTGATGTTATCTCTCCACACACACACGCACACATGCACGAATTCACAGTGCAGGGACAAGACGATGGTAGGGAGGGATCAGCTTCCAGCGTACCCTGTCCTGAGCCTGAAACGCTACCGAGGGGTCAAGCCTCTGTCTCCACACCTCTGCAGTCTGCAACTGACTCGCCCAGCTTAGACAAAGCCCCACCTCCAACTGCCACACCCGCTACACCAGCCTCTGAGCAGGGCTCTTCCTCCCTCGTCCTCTCCAGTGGAGCTGATCCAGCTCAGGGTTCCGCAGACTTTGCAGAGGCGGTCGTAGATGATGTTTTTTCGACTGCAGACGAGGATCTTTCAGCTCCAGATTCCCCACAAAAGGACTTCCACTGCGCCGTGGTGCGAGCCCTCAGCAAGGAGTCGTCAGTGGTACAGGCTTCTAAGGCAGATCAGGCTCTAGGTACACCAAATGAAGGGGAGTCGTACCTAAAATGTGGCCTTCCGCTTCCCTCCTCCCCTGCTCAGCCTTGACCCGTCTCACTACATACCGCTGCACTGGGAGTGTGGGGATCCCTGCCTGCTGTGTCCTCTCCTTGTTTCTGGGGGTTTGGCGTCTGCTGCTGTTTTTTTACCATGCGCAAGAATCCTCCCTACCCACAGTTAAATCATTAAAGCCTTTGCTTGATCATTTCCCCCCCATCCCTTCTCTCTGATGTCTTGTCCAAAGGCATCAGAGTCATGGCAGATCAGATACCTTTCAGTTTGATTGGACGAGGAGCTGAGTAGCGAGGACTTGAGGCGTAAAAGCTCATTTTGACATTTTAAACCATCCCCTCTCTTTGAGGGAGCTCTCGCTTCAAGCCTAAAAGTGATTTTGCAGAGGTGTTTTGTGCTAACCCTTTTGAGGAAGCTGTGTCTGAGCTCAGTCATCCAATCAGAGCGTCCCATGTAATGACATGGATAATGGTGTCTTCCCTCTCTTCCTGCTAACCTGTCCTGGATAAAGCTCTGCTGGTGTCCACTCTCCCTCCTGTGCCTCTGACTGATTTCCAATAAAACTACTAATGGTAGTTTGGATATTTTAAGGTCTATTATACTGGGATTAGTTTGAAAGGCTCTTGGTTCTTTGTGTTGTCCCCCCCTTTTCTTTGTGTTGAGATGTTGGTGTAGACATCTTAAGATTATTTGAGACAAAATATGTCAAAATAGCTTATAAATAATTTCAGTGCTCATTTACTTTGTGATTTTCATATTTGTGGTAAACAGTTTCTTACAGTTTTTTTTTTTTTTTTTTATTTCTGCTGATTTTCATTCAGGCCCAGGGGAGCTAGTAGAGCCTGAGGAGGAGCCCAAAGGCCAGAAACCCACCACCACACCACCTAGCACCCCAGTCAGAGCAGAGGAAGGTTCGTTGACCTGACATACTTTATATACCCTGCCCGCCTGGTTCAGCATGGGTTTCTCCAGTCCTTGGCCTGGTTTTTGAGCTTTTCTAGGGTCTACAGAGGGAATGCGGAGGCTCCTGCCCATCCACCTGCCTGTCTGTCTTGGGGTCTGTTCATGTTGTGGTCTATAATACTACTACTGCTATGGGTGCTGTGCTGTGTTTTCTGTAATAACAGACCAAGAGGCTTTGATTATTTAATCATCTCATATGAGGAGAGATGGGGGATTACAGGTGCAGATAAGGCTTTTATACACAGGTGTAATGTTAGGAAATTGTTCAAAAAGACATGAAATCAGTCCATTTTTGTTTAATATTTTTCTCCCTCTTGGTCTTTATTACTATTGGATTACACCTATGTGAACAGTATCATCCATAATATACCAGGACTGGCCCTAAGAAAAACACCAGGAAGTTATACTCTTAGTTACATTTTTATTAAACAATAATTGGCATTATTCCATACATTCCAAGATTTCTTCTTACATGAGCTACAGTTAAGTTATAGTCAAAATGAGGGAGGAAGGGGATGAGTAGCTTTAATCGCAGGTGTAATCTAATATATGAAATGTTATATAACATACTGTATGTCTCTATGTACAGAGTCTCCTTTACCCCTTCACTTCCATTTTCCATCTTGTTGGGGTTACTAAGAATGGTTCCCAACCATTCTTTTAAAATTTTTCCTCTGGTGTTTTTGTTTTCTCTCTATTTCACATTTTAATTTCTTTTTAATTTAACATGGTGCCTGTGGTTTGATCTGCATAGACATTTGTTTCTACTTGTGCTCTTTCTTCTTCGTGGCTGCGATTACAATCAGGAGATGGAAATACAAAAGAGTACCTGTTGCCATAGTAAGTACGTACTGTTCCACCTCCTCACCACCCTTTGAACTCCCTCCATGCCTGCGTTTGATCAGTTACCCCTTTTGTCTTTGCATGGCTTCACTAGCAGAGCTGTCCTGTGGTCCGAACTAACCCGTTTTTCCCGGGGTTGAGACTGTTCAATCGGTTTTAACTCAGTTCTCTGACCTCCTCTGTATCTCTTTCTTGGGGTTGATGGGGGTTATTTCAGAGCTCCTCCCTCTCTTGTAATCAGCTGCAATTCACTGTTTCCAGTTTTTGTTTAAAGAAAAAAAAATGATCATGGCAAGAAATGACAAGAAATTGTTTTCTTGATACATTTTCCTTACCATCTTATTTCAGGTGTGATCTTAGATCCATAATATAAAGTCCCATTTACCTGAGTGACAGTGACCTGGTCTAAACAAAAGTGGAGGTTTTGAAGTAAACCTCACAACTCAACCAAACCTTTTACGTTACATAACCTCTCTTTTCTTCCTGCCAATGATCCACTATCGGATTAACCAACCTCTCTTGCACATATACACATTCTATCAATGTTATGACGCTGTGTATTTTCATTTCATGGAAAAATCAGGTAATGTTTTGAATGTTGTTTGTCTTACAGACAAGTGCTTTACCAGGTACATCAGTGCTTTATTTTAGTGTGGCTTTTGAAAACCAAACCTGCTGCTGTTTGCTTTGCTGAGACTTACTCCTGGTTCAGCGTGAAAGATGGCCGAGGCCAAATGCTTGACTGTGTGGTGTTTAGTTTCAATTTTGTCTGTGTGTTCTGCATCATCTCTGATCTGACAGACATGTAAAATGAAGATTGATGGGTAGTGTTTTTTCAGGTCTTCACGTTAGGGTTTTTCATGCTGGTCTCTGTAGCATGTGAGCAATGTTAAAAATGAGCAAAGCTGTAGTTTATCAGACTGCTCTGTGTGCGCTTGTAACTGAGCTTGAAGCAGTGGTTTGGATGCTGTTTGTTCTACTGAGCCATTCTGCATCCAGCACTTGTTGCTGCGTAACTCTTTTTGCTGGGAGTATTATAAAAGGATGACAGTCATTTGAGTAACTATCACCAGATAGTTGCTAGACAAGCATAGCTAGTTTTAGCTTGCTAACTATATCAGAATTTTGTTAAATTCCGACTCAACATGAACCTTGTTCTCTCAATTTGACTCGAATAGAAAATATTGAAAATATGCCAAATGCATATATAACAGCTAAGTCCCTTTGAGTATTCTAGTACAGTTTGATAAGGAAAAGACTAGTTTTCTACTTTTTATTGTTTGTATTTTCATAAAATATGTTTCACATTTACAAGAGAGAATGTTGACGTTGAGGGCTAACCGATGTTCCTAACGTTATTTCAGGTAACAAGTTTAGGGTCTGCTGATGTGTAACTTTAAACAGCCAATCTGATAAAGAGCAGGGCAGAACCACTATCATTAGCCTAAACTCTGATATGACTAAGTGTTGTCTAGCCCCAGACCAAGCTCCCACATGGTGGTTGTTCCAGTCTTGAACTAGCGTGGCCTTGTAACCCCACAAAATAGAATAGCGTTTGTTAGCTAACTCTTATCCTTGAAGTGGTTTCTACTGTAGCTAGTAAGTGAATTAGCCAAGTATGCTAATGTATTTTAGAGCAGATAAACACGATGTTTAAACCTTTTTACTATTTTGCTTTTATGTTTTTGGGAATGGAAATGCTAAGTATGGAAAATATGTAAATATTAAGCAAAATCAACATTAGCAAGTTGATATACTATTCCATGAACATTTCTAAGTAAAAAGACTTTTCATTGTGATTTTGAAACTTAGATCTGTGAAAATAAGTTGTAGAAATCCTCTGCTAGCACTTAGTATTAAGACAAATCTCTGGGTAGTTCCTATACTCCCAGCAACTGGGCTCGGTTGCAATCAAACGTAATATTGTACTCACCGGTTAAGACTTGCTAACTCTAGTTAATAATTCAAGGCCTAATTTTATCTTATTTATCCTTGAGTGCTGCACCACTTTTGACTTAATTTAACTTTATCCCCTCCCCGGTCTTGTTATGTAACCTCACGTGTGTGGTTATGTTATTACAATCTTTGAAAACATTGCAGCATTTTATTTTTTGGTTCAGACTTTTGTTTTTGTTTATTTTTTTTTACACAGGGTGCAAATGAGCAAGGGAACTGCATTCATTCAGATTTCCCTGTTTCTAAATGAAGGTAAAATGCAAATGCTGTGTACCAGCTTGGGCCTGTCAAAATGAGAAAAATAAAAGTCAGATGAGTAACCAAGATTAATGAGAGCCAGGTCTTATTTGTAGTTGCTTATTGTCATTGTTAGTGGTAAGAGGTAAAGCTAGTGATGAGTCCTGGAGAGATGCTTTTCTGTTATGGAATATGAGAGAAACTTTGGATCTTGTTTTGGTGTCAGGTGTATTATTTTATAAGAGCGTGGTTTGTGACGTGCTTTTGGCTTTTAGTGGGAATGTTGCCTGTAGAAGCGTTTGACATTTGTGCTGTATGGTTCAGCACATGTGTTCTTTTTAATGCTCAAAGTCAACAGCATCTTGAACTGATTCAAGTACATCAATCTCACAGATGCAATAAACTAAAGAGGGCAAGTTGTGCAAACTCATGCAGTGACAAGTGGATGCTTTTTTAAAGCAGATAATCGTGTGGATTTAAGAGCCTTTCCAGCGGTCGATTTGTAGCAGCCTCAGTGGCTTGTAAGCTCAGCAGCGCAGATCCATCAATTTGTCCTCTGTGATCAATAACTCTCTCCTTGCTCCTCCCACCAGAGTCCTTGCCGGAACAAACCTATAAGGATGAGAGCGACGCAGCCACCCTGAGACAGACCCTTCCAGATTTAACACCTGATGACCCCTCCGACACCCCTGCACTTCCTGCCGAAGAATCCGCCGCTGCCCCTGCCACAGCAGATGCAGACGGCGTTGAGGGGGAGGAGCCCGCTGAAGCTGGTGACCAAGAGGGTGAAGAGTCTCCAAGCAAATCACCCTCCAAAAAGAAAAAGAAGTTCCGCACTCCTTCCTTCCTAAAGAAAAACAAAAAAAAGACAGAGTCCTAGATTGGAGAGTGTTGGATCGGTCCTCATGGCTGGCCTCTGCCTCTTTTCAGTTTCACTTTTTGTCTGCTTTCATTGCACCCTTCAAGCAAGCCCCAGTTACACCCAGTTATGCTTTTTGTTGTTTTGATATCATTTGTCACTGGCTTATTAACCTATTTTTCCTCGTTAGTGCGCGCCAATTTTATATACAGTGTAAAAATGATTGATTGCATAAAGGTTTTTAATTATTAGAGGCTTTTAGTTGTGAGTGAGTGATGCATTCTGTCTTGTCCAATCCATCTGGCCTTTTATGCATGTCTATTACTACAGGCCCACACACTTGATGTGAGGTTTAAGGGTTTTATCGCCCTCATTTAAAAAAAGAGTATTACTAAAAAAACAGTTGTAACCACTAGAATGTATTGGGATTGTATCAAAAATATGTCTTTATAAGTGTCTTTTTAAAAACCGTGAATGCAGAAAGAGAAGCTTGTACGCTCTCATATAACTGGTGGAAAATTTTGACTGAGAGAACGACAAATTGCATAGTGCTAATTTTATCTCTGAAGCTGTGCACCCATGTAATTACATGTTAGGAGGCCAGGCGAACTACAGTTGGGATGTTTTCAGTGGATTATTTAGCCATGGAATAATCAGTCATGCAAAGTCCATATTGATGTCTCCATGATCCAATATTTTAATTAAATCATCCACTAACAATCTAAACCACATCTGGGTGTTTTGTTGACTGAAAAAAATAAAAAAAACTCAATCTTTTACCCACAAGCATTTGACACGGCCTTAGCTTACAGGTATGTTGTATAGTGCTTCAGATCTTTACATGATGTGGAAGTAGGGTTTAATATTTATCAAACCAGATTAATCTGCAGTGCCGCAAACCTGCAGATGATATCCTTTGAACCATGTGATGTTGAGCATGGTTCACAACAAAGCGCGAGTCATCCCGAGAAGTGTCGGCGGGCCTTATGCTTGTTGATTATTCCAAGGGTGGCTAATGTATTTGCTCCTGGCTGAAAGTCTTTTAGTATGAAGGAATGTGTAAAAACAAATTTTCACTTTTATGTTGTGCATTTATTCTAATTATTTGAGCCTGGCTGTGTTTTGCATTTGCCCCTTGACTTCTCTCTCTGTGAAAGTCAGAAACAGGCAGAAATCCTTTATATTGTGAGTTTACATATTTTCTTTTATTTTTTTCTCCCAACTTCTTGTGCTTTTTCTCACAAAAGTAGATTGAGCCATGATTGTTTTCTGTGAGAGCACTGTGAACCTCCTCTTTTATAAACCACTGTCTGGGAACCACACGTTGCTTTTAAATGGTCATCATAAATATAGATACAGTTGTTACAAAACATGTAAATGGCAATGTTACCATTATGAAGCTGCATGATCAATCCTATCTATATCAGAACCCTCAACCTGGACTTTCCTGTGTAAAATTCCACTCTGGGCAAATAGACCTTTATCATTGAATACCTGAGTCTTTCCAGTTGCAGTAAAGACGCAATGTACACTGGAGAAGCAATTCGGAATTTTTTTTATGTCACTGATGTGTAATCAATTGTGTGATGGCAAATGAGCTGTGCTTAAGGTTGGAGGGCATTAACACCAAGACCATCTCCATGCATTGCTTCTTAACTTGTGTTTATTCATCCTGTTTTTATGAAGGCATCAGTCTAACTCGTGGTGAACCAAAAGGCAGAACTAACTGGAAGCTTCACCTAATCTAAGATGCTTAATAAACCTCGGCCTTAGTTCACCACAGGTGGCACATCTACATCGTTGCATACAAGCACAGAATGTCTAACACACAAAGGACTGCATGTGTAGAGTATTTAGTGCGTGTACTGTCCTTTAAATGACTGTAGCTTCTCTTTTTATTTGAATTATATTTTATTTTACCTTGAGCGTACTGATAACAATACTAGAGTCCTTGTAGTCATGGTTTTTATTTGAGTCAACCATAGATTTGTTTTTTTTTTTATCTCAGCTATGCTGATTTGTATTCTCTGCTTGAGCAACTTCTGAATTAAATATGTCTCAATATTACATCTACAAACTAACACTTCCACCTCTCTTTCCTCATGGTTCTGCCTCTTTGACAGCGATGAATAAAAACACTACCATAAAAGTCAGTGTTGTGTGATTGTGTTCATTTGCGTAGAATCGCAGATGTAGAAATATACTGTAAGCCGAGGTGCCCATATAATTTACCACAGCAGTTAATATAACCCTAACCCTATGAGTAGATAAAGATGGATCAAGAACGTCAACCAGTACAATTTAGTTCTACGGTCAACTATTTGTTGATGTACACTTACAGTAATTTATAAATTTTATACACAATGGGCAAATTTATACCATAAGAACTACAGTAATACAGGCACAACAGTCAAAATATAATTAAAATACTTAAAGTAAAAGTACTCGTGCAAAAAAACAGACCCAACAATACATAAAGTAATTTTATTGGATTATAATTACTATGCATTAATGTGTAAGCATAACTATGTTATAGTATAATATAGATAAACTGAGTTTTGTCTAATGTCTGACTGATGAGGAATATTTCAAATGTAGTTGTAGTTTTGTAGGAATATGCACAGACCTGCTCTCACAGCCTGGTTTCTCCACCAGCCTGCAGAGCAGAAGATAATATGGAGAAATCTGATCTCAGGCTTCAGTGTAAATGTTCTCTGCGGGAGCTGAACTCTCTGATGTTCATTTCTCTTTGTGTCGGTCAGCGCTGAAGATGGTTCAGTGGTAAAGACTCCGGTTCATATTAAAACATTAACATCCACAGCTGCCTGAGCTGCAGAAATGTCAAATTAATTGCCACAATTGTTTCACCTAAACACGGTAAGAGCTGAAATACACAATGTTACAGAAACTGTGATGTTTTAATTAATTGTAGAAAAAATTAGCATCAAAATGTTGATGTTTGTTGTTTTTAGTATGTTGTGTTTTTGATGTTTTTAGTTTTTGACCTTGTTTTTGATGTTTGTAGTATTTGACCTTGTTGTTTTGTGATTGACCTTGTTTTTACACACACACACCTTCTTCACACACCTGAGTGAAGTACCTCTGAACCTTTGCTTGATTCCAACCTGTGACATAGTTGTTGCTTCAGTCGGGATTCGATCCCACATTGATCTCCAACCGGAGACTTTAGCGACACAAAGAGAAATGAACATCAGAGAGTTCAGAGTTGCAAAAAAACATCCGTAAGAATAAGAAGTAACGTGAATAATAAAGAACATTGTTGAATCAGCATTCACACTAAGTTAGTTCTGGTGTATTTGTGCGGGCGATCGCTGTAGTCTATAGTCCCTGTTAGATCCAGAGTTCTGTGTGATTCTTACCATTAAAATTGAAGGATGAACTTTTTCCAACGCTAGAGGCGGTGTAGGGAAACTCACACCGGAAGTAGCCCCTCGTTTTGAACTTTGACCCTATGCTTGTGCACGCTGGGAATGGGACCTCCGTGAAATAACGTGGACAGCGAAAGATTAAAGTGTTATTTATTAAAATTCAGCTTTGGCAGAGCGTCAGCGTCCCATGTTTTCTTCCGCCTGGATTTAATAACTCGACCCTTCGACGCGGCCAGAAGGTAAAACGCTGCAACGTTAGTTTGTTTACACACTGTTGACGGCTCATAGTGACGCTAGTTAGCCTTACAGTATCTTCAGTTTTTGCCTTTTTGTCACATAATCGTTTTTTACTACATATAATACTGTTGCAGTACATTAGAGTCACTCACATACGTCCGTTTTAACCTAAAAATGCCCTAAAAGCTAACTGTTGGCTAATGGTGTAACCTGAGAGGAATTTGAACTGATCCAGGAGGGATGTTTGCACCGTTCTAGCAGCAAAGATTTGAAACCCAGCCAATCGCCAGAACAGAGATAGTAAGTAGAGCAAAATGCCATGTTATTCAGTGCCTATGTAATTCATGTGGTGTGTTAAAGAAGAGGATCTCACTAATTCAGTCTCTCATATGGAGGTAGCATGAGCCTGTTGTGCCAGTGATGTTAGCTCATCAGTCCATTACTCTGTTACAGATGGGGAAGGTGACTAAGAAGAGGAGCGTTGCTGACAAGGTTCGCAAAACCAAGACCTCTGCTGAGATCAAAAACAACCCCTTTGAGGTGAAAATCAACAGGAAGAAATTTGACGTTCTGGGGAGGAAAACCAAGCATGACGTGGGTCTGCCTGGTGTGTCTCGAGCCAAAGCCATTAATAAGGTATGGGAAAATCTCATGTTGTTGCTCTCCACCAGCTTTGATTTAACTCTAAAATGGAACACATTTGTGACTAATAAAAAAATCAATCTTTTTGTGGTGTGTCAGAGCTTTGTGTGTGTGTCTGAAATCCTATGCAATTCTTGATTTTTGATCTGTAGAGAAAAGAAACCCTCCTGAAGGAATACAAACAGAAGAACAAGTCCAACAAATTGATTGACAGACGCTTTGGAGAGTATGACACCAAGATGGCACCAGAAGACAAAATCCTACAGAGGTTTGCGATGGAGAGGCAGGTCAGTGATGTCATCATTTCTATTACCTGTGTGACACACAGGTCCGGATGTCAGGTCCTGACATGCAGGTTACTTTTCAGTAAAGTAAACCTAGCATTCATACAGATATGAAAACAGATTTAGTACAGTATAAGGGCCCTACTTTGACTTAATTGTTTAGCTTTGGCCATGTGATATATTACATGAATTATTTGTTACTCAAAACTTCAAATGAGGCAGTAGTCTCACCAGTTTTATTACTGGTTTTAGTAGTATATACACACAAAATAGTGCAAAGACCAGTGAGACAAAGCCGAGCTTCTGCCTTTGGGCTACGAAGTAACAACTCACAATGTGTATATATACTAAAACTCTCAGTCAAAACTTTCTTCATCATACAGCGTGTCCACGATAAGAAGGATGTGTACAGCCTGAACGAGGAGGAGGAGCTGACTCATTATGGCCAATCACTGGCTGAGATGGAGAAATTCAATGACCTTGTCAATAGCGATGATGAATCAGAAGAGAAAGGCCTTTTGTCAGGTAAGGTATTGCTTGTGTTCATTCACCAGGTGAACAGAAAGTTAATGTAACATAAATTGATGTGGTACCACAAACCTGTTTCACCGTAGCCTCATAAAATACTGTCCGTTTTTCCCCTTCCTCCTTTACTGTTAATAACTGTCCTTCAGACGTTTGTGAATAATCTTCTAAATATTCAGTATCAGTTGTTCTTTCTTGTGTACTCCTTCAGTTAAGATTACTGTGGTCTAAAGATTATCTGTATATTTATGGAGATCTGTGTGTGTGTGTGTGTGTCTGATTGATGATTACAAGAAAACAAGGAAAAAAGAAAAAAGTTTAATCCAAAATGTACATTATCAAATTGGAAAGCCCATGAAGGTGGTGGCTTTTTAAGGTGGGAGTTTATTGTAACCAGCCTACAACTGGATTTGATAAGTCATGTTATAGATGTCGGAGCTGGTACATAATAGTGACATTATTTTCTCATCAAGCTGAGCTGACCGCCTCACACTTCGGAGGAGGAGGGGGGGGCCTCCTCAGAAAGAAAACGGGGGATCAGCAGGGGGAGGACAGAAGCCAGAGGGCCAAGTCCAGACAGGAGCTCATTGAAGAACTCATCCAGAAGTCCAAGCAGGAGAAGGTGAGCCAGTAACACAATCCTGTTGATTAATTCTTATTTTCACTGACCCTTCCACCCTGTTAAACATGGATATAAGTTAATTAAGGATAAGTAATTCATTTTACTGTGCCATAGAGCGCCATTGTTTTACAAAATCCTATTAAAAACACACACAATGAGCCACACTGTAGCACTGACTGACATGTTCCTGAGCCCACATACAACGTCCTGCTGCTGAAAATCCTCACTAGCACACCAAATCCACAGTTGAAACTAGTCCACAACAAACACACTACTTACACCAGTTCCTAGATGTCTATGGAAATTATTTAGCCTTTTTTTTAAAGTATGTATAAGTGACTTGTTTTTAAAGATATACAGCACGTCCTCAGTAGGAAGCAATTGGGTTATTGCTAAGTGCTGCAGACAGGCTGGGGAGTCAGAAAGTGTCAGTTTTGTTTTTTTCATGGTATTTGTTGACAATAACAAAAATATAAAATATCACCAGCCTTTAAGGATGTTGGCTTTTTACTGACTAATGAGATGTGTGACTTGTGGTCCTGAGTTTTCTTACATATTTTGACTTTTTCAGCGGGAACGACAGGTGCAGAAAGAGGAGGCACACGAGCTGACTGAAAAGCTGGATCAAGAGTGGAAGAGCATCCAGGCCCTGATGGTGAAGAAGACGCCCAAAGCTGAAAGTGCTGACAAACAGGAGGAGAAGCCCAAGGTAGGGTCAGAAAATGTTGTTCCCCCAGTCCACCGTGCGCTTTCACTCATCAGTGGCAGAGGCTGATACTTCCTTGTTCTCTCTCTCTTTCTGCTTCCTCTGTGTGTTCCAGCCGGAGGAGTATGACATGATGGTCAGAGAGCTTGGCTTTGAGATGAAGGCTCAGCCCTCGGAGAAGATGAAAACCCCAGAGGAGCTCGCCCGGGAGGCGACGGAGAATCTGCAGAAACTAGAGGTATGTTCACAGTGCAGCGTAGCTGTTGAACGTCTTCATCTCAATGTGAACAACTTCTTGCCTTGTGTTTGAACATAAATTTTTTTCTTGTGCTTTCTCCAGGCTGACCGTCTGAGGAGGATGGTGGGAGATGAAGTCGAGGACAGTGCACAGAGTCAGCTCCACGTGTCTGCTGATGACCTGAATGACGGCTTCATCCTGGATAAGGAAGACAAGAAGACCCTGTCATATCAGGTAAGAGACAACACGATACGAAGTGTCATTTTTGGAATATTCTCCTTTTGTTGATTTTTTTATGTTAATACAGAATGTATTTAATTCACATTTCTTTTGTGTGTCCAGGATGGAAAATGGAACATTGGAGAGGAGTCTGAGGAAGAGAAGGATGAAGAGGGAGAGAGTGGTGAGGAGGAGGAATCAGAGGCAGAAGAGGAAGATGAGAATGAAGATGAAGAGGAGCAGGAGGGCGAGGAAGAAGAGGAGCAGGAGGGCAGCAGTGAAGAAGAAGATGGTCACTCTGACCTGGAGTCTGAGCAAGAAAGCGAGGATGAGGAGAGCAAACAGGATAACGAGACCTGTGCCAAACCAAACAAGAGTCTGAGCAAAGAGGAGGTGAAGGCCCAGCAGGAAGCAGCTAAAGCAGAGCTCCCGTACACATTTACTGGTAACTGCACACAGAAACAACTGTACGAAACTACACTCAGGACCAGTGTCATTAAAATCGGAGCTTAATTTGACTCAGACCCTAATTTTAACAAAGAAAGATATTTCTGTTTTACTTCTATTCTGTGTTTCTTCCTCCCATAGCTCCAGAGAGCTACAGCGACTTGACAGTTTTGCTCCACGGCCACACCCCTGAAAACCAGCGCCTCATTGTGGCCAGGACTCAGAAATGCAACCATCCTAGTTTGGCTGTAGGCAATAAGCTCAAACTGCAGGTACAGTATGGAGTAGGCTGCATATTTTTGTAAATTAGTTTGGCACTTCTGTCTCTGTAGCCAGTTTTAGGTTGTGTTCAGTGCTATATGAACTTACAATGTTATCTCTGTTTGTCTCAGAAACTGTTTGGCTATCTGTTGGAGTACATTGGAGAACTGGCCACCAGGAGTCCACCTGAACTCACTACCATAGATAAGCTTGTACCGTGAGTTCAAAAAGTAGCTTTCTTTCTCACGTTTACCTCCTGATTCAAATATTCAGTCCTTAAAACTAAACGTATCTGTCCATTCCTCCACTGCAGAGAGTTGTACATCATGTGTCAGATGTTTCCGGAAGCAGCCTCTAAGGCCATGCAGAGCATCTTCGGAGACGCTGGTCATAACATGGAAGAGGTGCTTGAGGTCAAAGGGCACATTGCTTTCCCAGCACTAGACATGGTATGGATTCTTTGCTGTGAATACCATAAATATGTTGACTCTTCACCAGGGTAGATGGAGATTTTAGAGGTTTTAAATGTTACTTCACTCAGTCTGTGTTCATTGTTGGTCTCTAGATCAATTTACGGCACCATATCCATTTACTTTTTAGGAAAATATTCACTGTAAATAAAAATACAGATAAAAAAAATGTTTTCCCTGAAAAACATGTAGAGGTGGTCAAAGAGTGACAAATACATTTACAGTGTTTTTGTTTTTCAAGCTTGTCTACCTGAAGGTGACCGCTCTGCTGTTTCCTACCTCAGACTTCAGACACCCAGTTACCACTCCAGCGCTGCTTTATATCAGCCAGGCTCTCACCAAGGTATGCACAGTCTTCAGTGTGTTGTTGTGTGTGTTGTTTCAGTTGTCTTTGTACTGTTCCTGCTATCAATGTCACTGGCTAAATAGATAATCATACCTGTGTTTTGTTTTTTCTTTGACCACAACTTGTACGTCATTAGTGTCCAGTGAGGTCGTTGCAGGATGTGACTTCAGGTTTAATGTTGTGCTGTCTGGCAGTGGAGTATGTCTCGTTTTCAAAGCGCTTCCTGCCTGAGCTCGTCAACTTCCTGGCTGGAACGCTACACCTGGCTGTCCAGGAAAAGATCTCTCTAGGTAGCCTCAGACGTGCATTTTTGTTTAACACGCATGTACTTAAGTCTATTGTGCATGTTTTGCTGTCAGCGTTTGTCAAGCTCAACAGATAAGAGGCTTTGATATTGTGTTGCAGGTTACACTGTGGTGCCGCCCTTTAGGCCATCGGGGAAGTACAGTGATCTGCTGGTGTTGTCAGACTCCGAGTCCTGCAAGAGCTGGAGCAAGAAAAACCTTCCATTTTCTGCTACCCAACACCTGGACCTCAAAAATGACCTCAACAGAGATCACCATAGGTAGGAGTGAAGGGAAAGACACTGGCCAAATCCCTAAACCTAATTTGTTTACTCCATTAAAAAATGAAAGCCAAGAAATAGTCCCGCACACAACCCTCCATAAAACTACAACATGTCATTTTTACTCTTCAGTTATTATATGAAGTAAACTAAGTAAACTAACCATATCTCCATAAAAGTGACAAACATCTTTTACTCGGGTCATGATTACTATTGACTAATTCTATCTAATATTAGTTGGATAGATTTGAAAAAATGTGAACCTATCTTAAAAGAAAACTAGCTACTAGTTTTACTAGACCTCCACTGCAGCTCAGCAATGAAAATACTGTCCAGGGAAACAAAAAGTGAGAATTTAAATTTTTACTTCACTTTGGAAGATCTCAACTTGATTTGTTTCAGGCTGTGAACCTTCATACTAGCTTCATTTAAATTTACGAAACGTGGCCTGTACATTTTGTGCTCCCATCTCTTGGCCAGATGTGTTCTGTAACTCCTCTGTCTATACAGCTGACCCACAGATATGGCAGAACCAACAGATCTCACAATGCCTTAATTGGACATTGAGACTTGAGTCTGTAAAAATACCATGTAATAACAAGATGAACACTTGCTTGGAGACAACAGGGACAAGTAGGGAGGGAGGAAGGGGAGGCGATAAAAGTGTGAGAAACCCTCTTGTCTTCACACAGCTTCTCATGTTCAGTTTGGACCAGAATTAGACTACCAAGAAATGAAGACTGAAAAGTGAGATTAGTTACCTTTCTATAGAAGGGGAAAAAAGATGAGCTCATGTTCTTTTGCAACAAAAAAAAAAACAACCTGTGAGGACAAAATGGAAGCACATAAACATGCACTGATAAATATCTCTCCTTTAACCAGTTGCTTCACAACATTTATTAAAACTGGCCTGTCCCGTAGTGCTGATAAAGTATGAATACGTGATGATGGTTTGCCTTAATGGCCACCACAGTACAGATGTGAAAACGTTAGATAAGCCATCATACTGTGTTACCTGTACAGCCTGTATGGCTCAGAGCTGATACATCCACTCGTGTGATTCTTGAGGAGTCGCCAGCGTGGTTTCACACAGCAGCTGGTGTGTGGGCACGCAGCAGAGCTTTCAAACAGGCTTCAGCAGACCATGATTGTGCACGGTTTGTGAAGAATATACATTTTTATTTGTACTGAACTAAAATTAATTGTGTTGGAGAGAAAAATAGAGAATATTTGTAAGAGAAAAATAAGGAAACCTATGATAAACTTATAATATTATATAAAAATGGAGTCCTTTATGTAGCCTATCTAATATCAGTGACCAAGATGGCCTAATCCAGTCCAGTCTCCTCCACACTGTTATGAACAACAGCGCTGCACTTGACTCCTGCTCCTCACACCTGGGTGCCCAGTCATGTTCTAATTTCTGCATTTCTTCAGGCCCTCACAATGACACATGCACACCAGAAGCTGTGTGTGAAGAGTCTAGTAGCTGTGCTGTAATTACTGCCAGGATGATACAGGCTTTGGGTAGGGAAGGACAAGAGTTAGCGTACATGTATTATTGTCTTTGTCTGTAATTTGGTGATCCTCTGACTTTTCAACCAGCACCACTGAAGTATCATACCATTAATTAGAATTTCTCCAATACTTTGGTTTATGACCAAATGTTTACACGTCTCTTCATAGGCTGATGTGTCTGTCTACTTGCCTGGACCTGGTGAAGCGGTGCTGCCTGCTCTACAAAGACCTCATGTCCTTCACATACATCTTCCAACCAATCAGAATGCTGCTTTCCAAACATCTTTCAGCGCAAACATTACCAGAGCTTTTACAGGTTGGTGCCAAAGAGGGTTTGATATAGTGAGGTCTCTTTCTTTTATCCTTCTCTCTAACGTATCTTATTTTCCGTTCCCCCTTAATTGTAATGTTTGTTTTGTCACAGGAGCTTCACAGCGAGATCCTGGAGACCATCAGTAGTGCTCCTGTGACTCACAGTCAGCTGGTTTTAGAGAAGAAGAAGCCTATTCCTCTGAAGCTGCTCACACCCAAGATTGTTGAAGTGTAAGGGGCGATCCGATGAATACAAAAGTCAAATTCTAACGATGTTGAAATGAACTGCCACGTCCGGAAGCTGAGATAGAGAATGCACATTTCCTGGGAGTGCATCGGTTTCAAAAATCTCGTTTGCTTCTTTGATATCTGTCAGGTTGGACTACGGAAAGAAGCGTGGCAGCAGCAGAGAGGAGAAAGAGAAGGAGCGACTGAAGCATAAGTACAAAAAGGAGTTCAAGGGCGCTCTGAGGGAGATCAGGAAGGACTCGCGCTTCCTGGCCAGAGAGAAGCTCAGTGAGGTCATGAACAGGTGAGGATAACTCGTGGTGATGAAACAAAATGTTACTGTGAAATGCTTTTGTCAGTAAAAACCCTCTAACGTTTTTCCCCATCCTGTGTTTCAAGAGATGCAGAGAGAAAGAGGAAAGTGAAGGAACTCTTTGGCAGTTTGGCCACGCAGGAGGGAGAGTGGAAGGCCCTGAAGAGGAGGAAGAGGAAGTAAAATACAGACTCAGTCTTCATCATCTGTTCCCTGTCAAATGGACTTGGTCCCATCCGGCTGTGGATAACATCCTGCGCAAGGTTGACATTTGTGGAAGTGGGAACAGTTTTGTACTTTGTGGATTCTTTTTTTAATCATGAGATAGGACAAATTCAACTTCCTTGTTGCAGCACACATTTTATACTGTTTGAGAAGTAGCTGTCAGAAATGCACACCAAGTTGTCAAATATTGTGATGTAGGCGTTTGATGTGATGATCGGATACTGTTGTTGGAGGTGTCAGTCAACACAGCAGTGAATATTTTAGTTTGTTTGCTTTTTCTTTTTTCCCCCACCAGAATACATCACTATAATGTGCTTAAATACAGGGGGGAAAAGAAAGTATCTGTCCTTTGATTTTCTATCAACAATGTATGTTTTTCCCAGTCAGTTTTATTTATATAGCCCAATGTCACAAATTTGCCTCAAGGGGCAAATTCTGTACAGTATACGGCACACTATTCAATAAGACACCCTCTATTCAATAAGACAAACTCTCCCAACAAACAATTTTGTACTGAAATAAAAATGGAAGAAACTTCAGGAAGGGCAACAGAGTATTGATGTGATCTATGTCCTGCAGGAAATGCATTAATTGTACATCTCAGTATAGGTGCAATGCCATGTTGGGGTAGTTGCTTTGCAAAAGATTATACATCTAAACAATGAAAAGTACAGGGACGTGAGGGGCTGATTCCTGGACACCGAAACTATTCATTATTCCAAAGATGTCTGTGGCTTTCTCCACAGGAACTCAAAAAAACATGCAATTTGAATCATGGAATAAATGGAAAAAAAGAAAGATAAACATGTGGTTGTCACAGTACCTGCCTGCATGTAGCCGTGGTGAACCCTACCAGAGTGTCATCGGCTGCTTTGAGTCTACGGGGATATCCCAGGAAACAGCAGTTGAAAAGGTATGGACAATAACAAATGAGGGTGCATGCAGGTCCAGGCCTCTCCAGGATTCATTAGTGAGAAATTGAAGTGAAAAGTAGAGAATTAAAAGGCTCACTCTGTTTTCCCGGTAGTACTCATCTGAAAGTGATGTGGCTTTAGACTAGTGGTCTTGGTGTTAATGGTGCGGAACTGTCCCTCGGAGGACACGTTATTGTTGCTGTTTGTTTAGGTCATAATGAGATGGATAAACCGACCTTAGATCCAGGTGAGATCAGGCGTCACAATGTTACATCCTCTTAATTTACACTGCTAAGATAGCCAGTAAATGTTTGGTGCACTGGAGAAGAGTAGTGTGATGAGCGTTCTCAAAGTGACAACCTAAGATTTTAATATTAGAACAGGAACGGGACGCAGAACAAGCAATATGATGAGATAAAACCTGAGGAATTTAGCATGGGATAAAATAACTTGTTTTTCTTCAAATGTTGCTAATGAGTTTTCATCATCAATAATCTGATTTGTGATTGTTATGAATACATGTGCAGAGTATCACATTGTATACACTCTGTACATAAGAAATACAGTAAGAGTGGTGAAACCAACAGAACTGCTTTTAAAATTTGATTGTGGTATCCATTCTCCCTCACTGTCCCTAAACTCCAAACACTTTCTGTTGCCATTATAGACTGTATTGTAGTAGACGGGAAACCCACTGACCAGGCTCATCATTTTGGATCATATTACATCTCCATCACTGAGCATGCTATTGTCCTATAACAAGTAGCCTATCTGCACAACATTCGTTGCCATGCCAACGTACAGACAAATGAACAAACCTCAGCGACGACACACTTTGTACATATTTTATTCAACACTTAACTCCAAATAAATTCATATCACAGCGGTTAAGCTGAGTAGCTTTACATGCTCTTGGTTTTTCAAAATTCCATTCCGTATGAGATATATTTGTTACAGCAACTTAAAAAATACAATATGAATGCACAAATAGCTCAGCACTTTATAGTCCACCGCATAAAACAGTGACAGTATACAGACAAAAATAGAGAATATCATTATGCTTCCATTTCAAACAGATCACTGTAAATTCTTCATTTATATAGAGACACTTAGGTGCTTGAAGTGGTAAATTGTGGTATATTTCCATGTTTGAGTTATTGACATAGCCACATAGTTAGACAGCAAACGTACATATAGACACACACACGGTGACCAGGTGCCATTCTCAGTGGTAGGGAGTCACTGTAAATGACAGCTGGTCGAGGACGACACACACCTGAGGTCCCTTTCCAGGACTGATGTGTAAAAGGCACACGTATACAATCGCACAAACAAAGAAAATCTCTTTCTCCACAACATTTACTGCTCTACAGACATACGTAACACACACACACACACACACACACACACACACACACACACACACACAGACATTGGGCACAGACTCCATTAAGGACCAATAACGAGGCACCACGGGACTTGGCAGAGCGACATGGAATGTTTCGGTCATTGATCTTGGATTTTGGGGCTCTCGATCAGCTTAGTCATCGGTGTCCTCCTGAGAGAGAAGAGGGAATTAATGTATTGTCCAGCATGTAAATTACTTCCTGATCATTTTAGCCTCGAGTGAAACACATCGGCATACAGCACAGTGACATCACATCTCAGGAAGAGTATAAAATATTCGAGGGAATGTTACAACGCCCATTAAGATGGTTTATTTATTTATGTCTCCTGCTCAAAGCCAGTCTTTTTCCTCTGCAACATATCACCCTTTTTTCAAGTATTTCAGTTTTGAAAGAACAGGAACAGGCTTGGGCGACAATCCAAATTAAAATATGTGCAATTATCAGTCAGCTTTAAGGATGAAAGCCTCCAAATGTCATATACATTTTAATATTATATTAGGGATGAATGTTCCTATGCTCTCTTAGTTTAATAGTTTTGGCTTGATGAGAGAACAAAAAGCAGGGTTCCCCATAAATCCACTTCTCACCCAGGAGTATTCAGATTATAGTAGTGTGAACCCAATTAAATCTTTATAACGGCTTAAGGTCCATAAACTGCTTCCAAGCGTCACCCTTAAAGTATTTTAATATGGCCATGGTGTAATCTCTTCACTCTCACATAGGTTTTGAATTTAACCCTCTTCAATAAATCCAACTCTGGCTGATACTGACTGCAAAAATGTTTAAACTGTCTATCCGTCCATCCGCCGCTCCTTTGTTGACTCTGAAATGCTGCTTCACATAACTGACTGTAGGTTTTTTATATGAAGTCTCACCTCCGTGGCATCAGCAGAGTCAGAATCAACCGGTGACTCTTCCACGTTCTGTACCGCTGAGGCTTCATCACCCTATAAAAAGACACAAAAGGAAAATAAATGTGTTTTTTTTGTGCCATATGCAGTATTATATTGTAATTAAATAGACTATAGATGGCAGACGTTCCTCTTCTTTCTTGTACGACATGTAATCGCCCTTCCAGCACCTAGCGGTTGGAATTAAAGCCGGGAGCAACCTGTTTTTTTGACTGGTTTCCAATAACCATGACCACAATTATTCACTGACCTTAGCCACGTGTTTATTAGTGTAAACATGGTGACGAAGGTACCCTGACCTTAGCAAGGTCGTTTTTGTGCCCAAACCAACAACAACGTCTCTCCTGTCTAGCAGAGAAGTTGCCTTCCTGATTACACCGTGCCACTGAACTGACCTTCCTTAATGGGGAGCAGTCACAGTGCGTTGATGTGTGCACGTGTGTGTGTCTGACATAACCTTAAACCAGTTATTGCACCGTCTCCTCCTGCTGTTGCGTTTAACACCACCCATCAAGCCTCCATCTGTTCAACCAGCAGTGTAAATGCACACACACACACACACACGCACACACTCGGACTTCAATATGCCAATAAACACCGCCTTGTCTTTTTACCGTGGTCAGATTAAACCAGATTAACCAAAGTTAAAGATTTGTTCAGTTTTGTAGGACAAATCAAACCTGAAATATCTGTGTAAACTATAATCTTCCAAATAAAAATAAAAGCAATACCTCACCTACAATCTCTGTATTTTTTCATTGTAATTTTCAAGCAGAGGGACGTGAGATACAGCAGCCTATTTTATTGCATGCTGCCAAAAAGATCTGAGCAATAAGACGTGTTTGTTGAGATCATTTTCTATTTCATGTCGTGTATCCTACTCACCCCCCCCCCCCACCACTCTACCTACCACTCTGTCTGCTCCTCCATCTCATTCTCATTTTTCTCTCCTCCTACCTTTCAGGGTTTTTGTGTCTCCTGACATGAGTCACCAGCACCTGATGAATTGGTGAAACAACTAGATGAGGAGATTAATCAGAGTCAGAATCCCACCACCCTCTGTTTGCTGGTGTGTGTGTGGAGATAATCTTTATCTCTCTCAACCTGGCATCAATTTTTAAATGAAATCAATATTAATGATGTTTATTGGGCGTGCCTCCTGGGAATCGCGGTTAAATGAGAACAATCTGCTGCTGTCTGCGCGTCAATTTCTTGCTGGGAATACCAGGGTTTCTTTTTCTTTCTTTTTTAATGTGTGTGTTTATCCCTCTGTCAGTCAGTCTGCCATCTCTCCATCTACATCTGTCTGTCCATCTGTCTGTCTGTTCTTCCTGCCAGTTTGGCTTGTCAACGTTCCTCATAATGAGGGGGATCACATTCCAGGTGGAGCTCCATCGGTGTTTTATCCCTCGGGGTGAATACCACGATTAGCTCTCTAGCTTCCTTAATAAAACGACTGCCAATGAAGATGAAGGGATTCAACTGGATGTTTGTGTGAAATACCACGAGCGTCTTTTGACAATGATATCAAATGCATGGGATGAAAGCAGTGGATTTGAACATTTTGATTGGCTCAGTAAAAGAACTGCTGAAAAGCATTTTCTTCAGGTGTCAGTTGTTGCCCCTGGCAGAAAAAAGAACTTGATCATTTCTTTGGTATCTTATCTTTTTAGAGGGTACTTTTCGCTAACTACAGCCAATTAAAGCAGAGCTGGAGAGGTGTGTGTGCATGCGTGTGTGCCGTTATGTCTTGGTGTCTAAATTGTTGTTACGGATTCCCCTGTGTTCCATCACTAATTAAGGGACGAAAGATTGAGCATCACAACAAACAGTCGGCAAAGTGTTTGCTGCAGGGAAATATTTGATTGGCTTATCATTTCCTGCTACTCACAGCAATGTTATGAGAAAAGGTAATTACAGGCAAACGTAGTTCTCCCGTCAGCATTACATCTCATTAATCCAGATATAAACTACGGGGAAGTGTTGATGCTATGGTTTGACAGTGACAGTGTATTTCAATGTAAAAAAAAAAAAAGCAGAGCATGAACATGAGGGCCATCTGTTCCTGTTGTAAAGCTTGTCTTGTTTGAAGAAAAAGTTTCTGGGGGAGCTGGTGGAAAGTAAAAGTGAAAATATGGAGATTTGCAGTGGGGATCTTTTGTGCGATGTAAGTAAAGGTGCCCTGTGGAGTTTACGTTATATTTACATTCAGTGTTTCTCACCAAAATGATGCACCGAATGTATCCTTGAGGATACATTCAAACGTGTCGAATGCCCTTTCTCATAAAGCATTTGCAAAGCCAGCTTCTAAGAATATAAAAAAATGTGCACTTTTAACGACCGTGTTTACTCTTACGCCACCAATTGTCCATCAGCGTATTAGCGCGAAACGATCAACAAGACTGTGTATTGTGTAACCCCCAAGCGTGTGCATGAGGTACAGAAATATTATTATTGTTAATATTTTAGAGTCCAACTTCCCCTGATGCCCCCAGAATTGTCTTTGTTAATTATTTGGGTTTTTAATATTTTACTTATTCCAGTTAAATGTTCAATTATATTTTATGTAAATGATTATTTCTGGTGGAGAACTACTGAATCCTTTATTTGTTTGTTTATTTTTTATTGTTGGTCAAAAAGTGGTCTAAAAGATTACCGTTACAAAAAGAACACATCATGAATTAATGTCCAAAATCACTTATACGTATGTATGAATTCAAAATATATATTTCTAAAAATACTGTAATCATCCTAATGTGTAATCTGTACGTTTTTAAATATAGAATGTAAATCCCCCACATTTGCTAAAGCAACTCAATGTCCTAAATAGTAGCTACGACCCTGACAAAAAAATCTTCATTTAATCAAAATCCTCACTTGAGAGAAGGTCAAGGTAAAATAGAAAGATGCAGAAAGCAACAGATAGAATGAAAGAACCCAGTGAAAAGGAGAAAGGAAAATCATTTTTCATAGTTGACTCGTGTCAGAGCAGTCAGTTGTTACTACGGTAAACCACTTTCACCTCCTCCTCCTCCTCCTCCTCCTCCTCCTCCTTTGGACAAACGATGGCCAGACTGACTGATGAGCAATGCAGGAAAGCTAACAATATGTAATGGCTTTCATTTCCAGAGAAAAAGACACACAGCAGACATGACAAGTGATGACAAATGACTCAAGGTCAGGAGGCCATTTTGACACCGTGAAGAGTTACAGCTGGCATGAAATGGAGGGACGTTCTGAGCCGTAAACTGCCAACTTCTACAGGTGTGTTTAACGTTATATCAGTATGTCTGCGGAGAAGTGTAAGCGTTCAGCATGTGGAGTCAGATGAATTAAAGCATTAAAGTTAAACTGAATTTGGAATTTTTATTCTCACTTTTTGTGTAAGAAAATAAGCTATAATGACTTTCTAGTTATTTTGCATATTTTTTTAAATCTTTTGTGATGGAAAAATGTAACCCTATAATCTGTTTTTCCTGTGTATTGTATTTTGTTTATCATTTTAATGTCTTCTACACACTTTATTACATGAGTGCATTAGCTGTGGTATTTTGC
>JAVQJF010104426.1:0-24733 GCA_036023855.1 Gadopsis marmoratus
ATCGGTGTATGGATGTGGTGTGAGTGTCCCCTAAATGTCTGTTTGTCTGCCCTGCGATTGACTGGCGACCAGTCCAGGGTGTTTCCCTGCCTCTCGCCCAGCCCCCCCCTGCGACCCTTCGGGATAAACAGTATGGATAATGAATGAATGAATGTTGCTCTCTGTAGGTGGCGTGCTTTTCTTTCTCTGTTGGGCCATGGTGGCAGTAGCTGCTCATGTTACCTGCGGTAGGTAGGTAAAACCAAACCTGCTATGACACTGTTGTCTGGCTACCAACCCTACAACATCTAAAACTACAGCAGATCCACACTATCCTGCACACACTCCACGCATTGTCCTTGAGTTCATTGTCTTCATAATTTTTGTGCCCTTTGTCATGTAATACAGGGTGATGAAAAACACAAACAATCAACAGTTGTGAAGTCCGTTCCACACAACGTGGTCGGCTGATGCATTTGTGCGAAAGCTCAGAAAAATGTACTTTGTTCAAAGAGAAATAAATGACGTTGCTTTTTCACCACGTAATCGCGTTCTGAGTGAAAGTACTCATGACAAAAAAAAAAACAGCCAACAAGGACCTTCCAGACATCAAGTGTAAAGTACTTTAGATTTAGATTTTCAAAGGAGTAATAGATACCAGTTGCAAAAACACTAATCGTTCTTCCCTTCACTGCCTAATGGGGACGACAGTACAGTACTACATTATCACCGCCTGCTGTCAGAGAAGACATCAGCCGTCCGGTCTGCAGTCCTCAAGGATGAAGCATAAGTTGTTTGTCCAGCCTGTTAATATGCTACAGTGGAAGTACCACACATTTGTTCAAACATATGAGAGTTAATCAGGAGAAAGTGCACAATACGAAAGGATTGGTGGAATAATCTGTATTGGTCATTTTAAGGAGGCTGTGTTCTGATTTGGAAGCCATCACCATCAGAGGAAAGTACTGACTCAAAGCGATTGGCTATAAAATGGAGTCATGACTTCATCCTTGCTGCAGCGTGACCTTGTGACTTCCTGTAAAAGTGATGGAGGCAGAACATAATACATCTGTTTGGAATGATCTCCCAGCAGTCGACCTTCACTTTCATCACGTTGCTCATACAGTGTCGAAGAAGAAGAAGAAGAAGTGTCGGGTAGATGTTAACTACTGGCGGGTCAACAGATGGTTGAACTGCATTTCACAGCCGTTTAGTGCAAGTTCAATGACATCTTTTTGCTCTGATGGGACTGAAAGGACATTGTTCAAATTGTTTCTGATTTGAAATTGTTATATCGAAGGAAATGAGTAAAAAAAATATGATGAATGTTCTGTCAAACTGCTGTGATATAAAAAGTAGACTACAGATTGAACAACCAAGTGATGTTTTTGACCCTTAAAACCTCCACAAATCAGATTTTTTTTTATATTAATAGTGGATGAAATTACTGTTTAATGTGAAAGGAGTTGTTCATAGTGATGAAACCACAGAGATTTATCACCCAAATCTGCAGCTCTACATGCAGCTTCTTATCCTCCGCTCGTTGTTTTGGTTGTACAGCTCAGCCCCATTTGGTGACTTAAGTTTAAGCTAGTAATCACCCAGCCAAAGGCATGTTTTTCTCTTATGTTGGCAGAGACCAAAACAGGGCTAAAAGGCAACAAGTCCAAATTAAACGTCATAATAGCTGTACTCACAATGCCGGAAAATGGCCCCTGTGAGTTTCTTTTTATCACATATATAATATTATAGAATTATTATTGATACATGATGTGTAAGCAGTATTCTAATGGTGGAGTTGCTTTACTTTACTGCTACATAGTTAACTCTATCAGTGCATTATAAGCCCATCGGGTGTTCTGTATTTAAAATATTACTCAGCAAAGCAACTAGCAACTCTACTGTTGCTCACAGAAAAATGCATAGTCGTAAAAGTACAATATTATCCTCTGAAATGTAGTGGGGTAGAAGTATACGGTAAAGTAGCATTTTAAGACAATTTTAGTTGCCTTCTGAATAGATTCGGCAGATTTGACCTCAGGTAAGGGAAGGAGTCATTTTAAAAAATTCATTTTATGGTTATTTTGTAAGAATGCAACCTTTATCCATGCTGTCATGACCATTTTGAGCCGCACAAAGCCCGACAAGCGCAGATCCTCCGGACATTAATATTCACCAGCAAATGCTTCAAAGAAAATCCCTTTACAAATCCAGGAATGTATCTCCTGTGGACTTCAGGCTTTGACATTTCACCAATGTGAATGCCCCCCTGGCTTAACGGCTTGAAAAGTGCATCTTCAGTGCTTCATAGTATGTATTATTCCCCCTTATTTGCAAAGTGAAGTCTGCATAGGTTATATATAATTCATTTTGTTCCCCGGCTGAGGCAAGGTCAGATCTATTTGGATAGCATTTCAGAAGCAACTAATATAAATATGTATTATTGAGGCGAGCTGTTAAGAATTCCACTCTCCCTTTTTACTGTATGGATGTGTCAATCATGGTGGTAACAAAAAAACGAGCAATATGCACTGGCTACATAATGAGTAGTGTATTATATCGCCTCTTGAATTAAGCAGCATGGTCCTTGAATCATGTTTGTTTTATTGTGCATGGAAGGTTTTTCATGCCTGTTTCACTGACAGAAATTCCTGTTAATTTCATATATTTTCCGAATTGAGAATTGTTGATATAACCCTTCACCCACCATATAAGATACTGTGGTCACGGACAAATTACAGGTTCGGGATTTAGTTTGTATATGATTAAAATTAAGACATAATTGGACACGTGTTGACTCTCAATTCAACTCATTTAGAATTAAGAGGTATACAGAATTTACATTTGGCGTTTTCCTCGCCGACATCAAACACTCAAAGCCCATCTGGATGCTCAACAAAGGCAGTTAAAACCTCCTCCCCATCATTATATTTACCTTGTTTTTTTGAAAGCCTCAAGCCCATGGCCCACTATTGCAACCCTACAGGACTAGTATCAAAAATAAAAAAATAACACTCCCATCTATCAGCAGGCACACATGTCAAGATTGCCCTAATAAAAAGGAGGTGTAAATAATGTAGGGGGGCAGATATGGCGCGCGGCACCATTTGCTGTGTGGAGATATAGGCTATAAAAACACAGCAGCACTGTTTGTCTCAATCTGAGCTGATTCACTTTCCTGTTTGCCACCACACCACCATTTCAGCAAAATAACACTCCGTATGCCAAATTTTCAATGTGTTTAAACAAGATGTCTGGCAAAGCGCTTCCACTTGTGTGAGATTTGTTTTTTCCCAATATTTTCATATTAAGGAAGGGAGACGTCTGTAATATTTTGCGCAGGATTGAATGTCCAGTAGTTGTAGTAATGGTAAACGGTGTAGGAGAAACCAAGACTACGGCCACGCTACAGTCTGTGAAGCTGTACTTCACACACAGTGGGTGTTTTGCATGCTGACATGCTGATGTATTTGGCACTGAACACAAAGTACAGATGAACACGATGGGAATGCCATTCGTTCTGCAGTTATTTAGTCATAAAGTAAAGCATTGGACTAATGAAAACTTTGGTTTCATGGTGGCGCTAGATGAAGTCAGTAGGATTCACCCTCTGACAACCGTGAAGGTCTGGACCAAACATTAGTGCCAAGCCATCCTTTTAGATGTTGACATGTTTCACTGTATGGGTGAAAACCTTGACCTGCTGGTGGCACTACATAAAAAAAACATTAATTTTCCATTAAATCTTTTGATGCTGCATCACTTGGCAATGCAATTCCGATAGTCCATTCAATAGCCCATTAATTCAGTTAAGAAAAAGAGTTAAAAGGAAATGCATTCATATCAGAGATAAAACCAGTCATGCATTTAGGCAAATGCATTTTCTTGTGGTGAGATATTTGCTATATTTTTGCATTCTTCATGTAAAGCATCGCAAACGTTTCTTAGTACAGTTTTCATGTGATTTTGTTTGTGCAGTTTTCTTACTTTTTCAAAACTGTGAGCGGCATCCAAGCTATAATATGAAGCCGCAGAGGTATTAAACGTCTGCAGAGCAGAAGGCCTCTGCAACCTTTGGCCCAAATACTGTTTGACCCTGCAAGTCAATGAAAATCACACACACTCTTAGAGAAGCCTGTTACCTTCGGTCTCATTGTTTCCAACCAGTGAACCCGGGTGGATTGGACGTTGTGATATGCAGAGTAAAGGCTTTGATATATGTCTCACTGTCAAAATTCATATACTTCAGAATGCTGTCTGCGCCGTGCTGCATGAGTGTTTTCTCCCTGCACAATGGAGATGTCACACAGGGACATGTGGAAAGCTACAGCCCCATTCTCCGCCCCTGGAGCCCCTGGAGCCCCTGGAGAACACAGGGGGAAACCCCTCGCTGATAAAAGAAACAATACCTCGCCTTCCCCTCGACTACTGTGAAGTGCGCTCTTGTGGGTGCCTACTGTATGTGATGGTAATGAGAGCAGGAAGGAAGGCAATGACTTTGTAAGTGACTAGGAACTGATATACGAGGGCCCTGTTAATTGGTGCCTTTTATGAGGTGATGCATATCGTGTTGCCCTGTTGCAGGAGGTCTGGCTGAGTTCCAGTCGTCCCCATTTGCGTGATGTATTTATGACTGAAAGCAATTTTCTCAATGAAAAATTTATGATAGTAACTTTTGTTACTTTGTTCATGTACACAGGGGTCTGCAGTGTCCAGTTCCTTTGGGAGTTGTAGTTTATAGCTTTATAGACAGCATAGTAATCATTTATCACACATTGTGACGGTATAATTAAGTTCATGTATAATTCTATTAATTTAGGAGTTTAATACCAAAAGGTGGTGGTGCCGACCAAAGATGCAGCCTTGTCATTACAAATAAATTATCGTAAAGGTTACTGCCGGTTCATTTAAAAACAAGGTCTTTTTTTTCCTATTTTTTAGTTTTGTACTTTTTGGCCATAATTTATATTGACTAATATCATTGAACTCACCTAGTTAAAAGGGTGCAGTCTGGAAACTTCTCTACCACAAAGTTGGGTGAAGATGATCAGACATCTAAATGTAAATTTAGCCATATTATTTACACCACTTAATTTGGTAGTAATCCAAAATTAAGTGCACCCAAAATGTCAGTAATAGTCCTCATTTCACCAGAGGACTGTGAGCAAGGATGCAACTACAGTAAGAATGGCCCGTCAAAGGTGAACGAGGAAGTCGGTCTACTGCTGTGGATGTTAGTAATGTTGACATTCACCGTTGTTTTCTCTTCCAAATCCGTTCCACTAACCTTGGGATTTGTTTCAAACCTATATGTTAATTTTGTTGCCCTGTTTTTTGACTTGCGAGTACAATGTTGTTATTACTGATAGGGGTGATGGACAAAATTATGAAATAAAGACCCAAGTTGGAAAAGACTATCTAGATTTTATTTGGGGGGGAGGGGATTTTTTATTTTTTTACATTTTAGAGTATGAAATCTTGCCTACTTGCGAAGGAATGAGGACTGAACATAACATACCATACAGGGTTATGATTAAGATTAGGGTTAACTCAGAAAATAGATTTTCTACTGTCTTTTTTCAGTTAGACAGAAATATTTGACAGACTGAAGCTGAAACAGACAAAATATTCTGTTTTTAGTATTTTCTACATTTACGATGATGATATTTTAATGTTTCACTGGTAAGCCAATATGACCTGTAATAAAATACAATTCCCTCAAATGGATTGTCGACCTGGCAAAGAAAGGAACCTCCCCAGAGCCCTGGGGGCCCCAAAAAGCTCTCGACTCACAATGTGTGCATCATGTAAGCACAATGTCAAGAACGGTCTTGCTGGTTTTGAGGGCCTGTCTTGAAAACTGGGTACCTGTGTCAGAATCCAGTCTCAGGGTGTTCATAGTTTCAGTTAATTTAATAATTTCAGTTTAATTAATTTAATTACCACACAGCAAATCTTAGTAAACGGGATTAATTGGGCCCCAGCAGCTCAGCTTTGCCCCCGGGGCCCCCTAGCAGGTTAACACGGCCATGGCTTCGTTACAGAAAAGATTTAATTTGTTGATTAACAAGACAAAACGGATACAATGTGTGTGGTCAAAATCAATGTGGGCAATGGTAAAGTCGCCTATAGTTTATGTAGAGGTGTCGCTGTCGGTCTTCGTCTACAATGACATGACAGGTACAGTGCATATTAAAGGTACCGAGTATGATCAGCACAATCCGAATTAAAAATGAATGACACTCTGTTCAAACATCACGCCGGGAATCACAGAGCAAATTGAACCAGCTCAACCAAACAACCCTCTCTTGTGCTGTGTTTCTTTGCCAAAGAAAATAAACGTTCCATAGAAATTCAAAGCATCACCGGAGGAGCTGCTCTCTATCATCATTTGGGGGTAAAGCGGCAGGGTGAAGAAACAAGAAATGTATGATGCCTTTGAGTCTGTCACTCTTCTGCAGCCTCAGGGCCAAAGAAAACACCCCGGTAACAGCCCGTGGATTGTACCTTCACCTGGCTGAGGATATAACATGTACATTCATGAAACCGAGCAGCTCATACCTGACTGGTCAGACAAGGCACTCTTTCACCCCGCCGCTTGCGTCCTAGACCAGGAAAGTCCCTCTGGAGAGTTCGTTAGATGAGTCGTCCAAGGTCATTTTCAGGAGGACCGTGGAAAATCACTTGGTCTATGTAACTTTGAATATTACGCTCACTCTGTGGTGATTTGTCTACTCAACTTTTTATTGTCGTGGAATGCAAAACACATCAATCATTTTGTTAATTTTGACAATCTGCAAGTAGATAAAACCAATAATGATGAGAGCTGTGAGAGTGAACCAAAACAGTGAAGTCACAGGCCGTGAAAGAAAAACAATTAGTTAAAAGATGCTCAAACGCTCTGGAGCTGAGGTGATGATTCTTTGTGTGTTTGTCACTACTTGTAGCTTCCTCCAGTAATGGATACCAGGCACGAGGTGTCATATCCCATGGATCTTTGCTCTGTGTTTCCTGTTTTATTGTGAAGTTCTTCCTGTCCTTGTGCTTTTCCCGCCTGTTTGATTAGATTCACCTGTTTCCCTGTGTTCACCTGTCTCTTGATTCCTCGTTAGTCCCTGTCTACTGATACTCTTGCTTTTGTTCCTTGTCGGTTTATTGCTTGTGTTTGGTTCGAATGTTTGGTTCTTTGGATGTTCCCTGTGTTTATGTCTTTAGTCCTGGACTTGCCTACCGACTCACCTGGCTGTACCAGCGTTACACGCGTGTAAGTTCTTTTGCTTCTTCATCAAATCATTAAACACCTGCCGTGAGTCTGTGCTGTCGGCACTTAGCATAACAAGCTAATGCATTCATACATTACATAGACTAGTTTAATTATGCACTTGAAATATGTCATAAAATCTTAACCGTAACTTTATACTGTATATGCTTATTGTATGTTCATTCACCCGTAGCTAATGGCTAGGTAGCGTGCGTTCCTTTACTGTACAAGCACTCAAACGCACCGCGGGCTGCTTATTACTTAAGAGGGGCGGAATACTTTATCTTCTTTCTTGTTGTATATGCCGAAAATGTAAAACTTCAGGACTCATACAATGCTTGTTTTGGCGATTTGTTGAGGGTGCTGATTAATCGGATGGAAACTAGATCAGAGATAATTAGTTCCGCAAAAACGGCAAACTAGAAACTGAACTGACAATGGGAGGTAGTTACACCATGAGTGACACCTTTCATATTACACACAGTCATTTGATCCTTTATAAAAAATATTTATAGCAGCAAGTAAATTGTAAGTATTTGTATTAAAGTATACTGAAAGTATACAAAATGGCAATTTCAGTCACTAACCTTAACTACCAAATTATTTAAATAGTAATCTAAAAGTAGTGTACGTAAGGCATAAATACAAAGTCCTGTGTACTCTTACTCAGCTTAAAAAGAAAGTGTTCTTAGTAATGTTTGTTCCTAGTAATATGATGAACACTGAAAGTGAACTTCTGTCCATGCGATGTTAATGGATCCCCAATCAACCCCATGTGAAATCAATGGCATTCATCAGAATATCATTAAAAACAGTGTTTTCTAAAACAGCCACTTTGACAAACCTCACATACTCGCAGTGACTCATCTAATGGTGCCCAGCAGAGATGTTGTATAGACCTCAGCATTCAGGAGAGCAGCTGCAGCCGAAAACAGATTCTATTAACTACCACTTCCTTGGCAACCTTGGATCTCAAGGTTTACCGAATAGGGCCGTGAATATTTTAAGAATTTCTGCTGAAAAATAACACAGAGACATAAAGATATCTGTTTCAGAGTGCTATTTTGTGCATGCTGGGAGATAATGGGAAGTGTGTCAACAGGATGCCAGTGAGAGAAAATCTAAAACAACACAGACGTGAAAGCAGCGTCTAATCAGAAGTCTGATGTCTGCAAAATCTTGTGTTGATGATGTCGCTGTAAGAAGCAGCAAAAACAAACTCGACACATAGTCAGCCGTGCAAGTCACCACATGAAGGTAAAGTTCACGACTTTGCTTTTACAATGCACTGTAAGACGGCTTTGTGAGGGGAAGCTGTGTAATGAGATGTGACACAACAGCACCGTCAATCATAAGGCAGTATCTGACTGCAGTCCTTTGGTGGTCTTTGCCCTTCATAGCAAGGGGGCTGCAAGGGGGTAACAGGCCCCTGCATGGACCAAAGGCGTTTGTGTCGAGCAGGCGCCAGCTGGTCGTGACTACTGTAATCTCTGCCATTGACTTTAAATGGGTTCCCAAGTCTTCGGGGGGTACCGCCCTCCTGATGGAGCACGACCACGGTGGAGGGCCCTGGCAAAAGGATGAACACACCCTGGGCTGCTTTCTGATGGGGCTGTTGGATTGAAAGACATTGGCGTTGGCAACCCCAGAGAGGTAATGCCTGCTGTGTGGGTCTATAGGACAGGGGGGGATTTCTAAAGACAGCGGCTGGATGGGTAGTATGAATAGAGGTTTAGAGAAATACTGACAAAAGCATAAAAACGAGCAGAGGAGCGACTGCTGGGTGCCACCCTTTTACATAGCCATTAAGAAATATTTCAAATACCGTTTGAATACCTTGACTGGTGTTGACAGATGGAGCAAAGAAAACAGGAAAGCAGGTCTCTGATCCATTGTTGGTGCAATCTTAACATAACCGCAAATATCTAGGAGCAATGACTCCTTAACCATGGGTCGCTGGAACAATCAAAGGGGTTGTGAGATGATTAATAGGATAGGAAAGAAGAAAAAATAAATACTTCACGCTTTGAAGTTGAACTGCTCACCACTCGTATAGAAACATTAAGACATCTGTTTAAATTATAACTCATATTTACAGTGGTGTTGAATATAGGTATCCTGATCAGACATGGATTCATTGTATTTGCCTGTAATTCCTCAGATTGTATTTAACCTTCAGATACATTATTAATTTGTAATGGCAAATATCTTTTTAGAAATAAAGGTAATGCTGCACAGATTACATTTTTTTTAATCAACATAATGAGGAAATGTTAATTGACATCTGGCAAGTCACAAAATGTACTGAATTTATCAGCAAAATGTTCACTGTATATTTGGATTTCAATAACATTTGCTTTTGCAATATAAAATCCATTCTTATCTACAGTGTGATTATACTCAGCCACTATCTCCCCTAACCTTTGAGGATACAAACTCCAGTCTCTGCTGTCAAAATCCTGCACTTTGTACACCCATCATCCCCCCCGACCTCCTCCCAGTAACTTCTGTGGTACAAGAACATTGCACTTTATTTCCTGGAAAATGCCTTTCCACCAAACATAATCCTGGCAGCAATAACATTTCCCTCTACACAAACTGCCAAAACAACTTTGTAGTATACAAACCTAATTTCAAGGAGTCCTTGTCTGTTATCTGTGTCATTTAAAGGATTTTAACATCTTAATCTGCATGAAACTGTAAACATATTGAAAAGGAAATAGTGCTTTGCACACTATCACATCTCGGAGATAATCTCACATGATTAATATCAACCACAAAATTCCTTTCTCTGAAACCAACATAAGCTACAGGGCTCCAGCTCCTCTTGAAGAAGCAACAAGTCTAACAAATTGTAAAAATCATTATATGTAAGAGGCATTTTGTAATCGATAATGTCTGTCAAATACTAACAATACTGACGGAACATTTCCACTCCAAGTAAAGACTGTTTTACAGCCCCCACACTCCTTTCATACCCTTGAGCTATTATGGCCTGTAACTGATGCACATTATGAAATCATATTTTCAGACCGAGAGGGTTAAACTAATTGCGAACTGAAATCCAACATAAACGTCGGGCGAAAAGGTAATATGTCACCGTGAAAAATAGAGCAATAATAGCGCCGCTGCGTGATTTGACCTGTTTATAACTTGAGAGCGAGGCTTTGTAGCTAAAACATTTGTGGTTTGTGGAACAAAAACATCCGTCCCTAAGCTTAAGTAAAAGTGAGCAGGAAGGTTTCATTTTTAAAAGCATAACAGGTCGTCTTCTGAACGGCAGATATATCCTACAGTGGGCAAACTAATTGTTGGGGCGTATGTATTGATCAATAACCCTATCAAACCCTCCACACATTTGTCACTTTTTTCTCTTGAACTGCATCCACAGGATGGCTTAATGTCCTAATTTACACAGCTATGGTGCTGAATGGCCATACAATTTCTTCTGGAGAGCCAATACATCACACCAGCCTGCTGACTTGAAATTCGAGTGATGGCGAGGGCTGATGTGCTCAGGGGGGCAGTTTTCCTCAGGGCTTACCTGAGCTGTCAGAGGCAGCGGACGACAGGCTTCTCCATCTAACAGCCCCTCGCTCTAATAACTGCAAGTCCCATCTCAGAGAAAGCCCGCCGCGTGACTGATCAATGTCGACAGGTAGTTTCAAGGCCGCTGCTCATATTTCCCAGAACAGGGAGCAGCACATTTTCCTGAGGGCTCAGCTGTATATGCCTGTTACATTATATAATAAACTTTATTTGTGTAGCCCATTTCAAAAATGCAGTTACAATGTTCTTTACGGACAATAAAGCCAGAGAGGTATTAGGTAAAAATACAGATGTATGCGGATACATCAATGCAGATCCAATTTTGTAACACTGCAACAGCACTTTTAAAATCATAGCATTAAACGCCTCAATTGTAATTTCAGCTTGAAGTTACTGTTATTATAAATGACTGTGGCATATTTAAATATAGCTCTGGGTGTATTTGATGTCTAAACAAACTCATAACTAAAACCTGAGGAAAATAAAACCAGAAGGCAAACATCTACATCAAAAATAATCTCTGCGGTAATGCATTTTTCCTGCTTTCCTACCTTCTTTGCAATGAAACACATGGGTAGACACTCCTACTGCCAACTTCAATGCCCATTTCAAAAGGCAGCACATCATACGGTCAGGCAGAAAACACCCACCATTGGCCAGACACAGTTTCCATGGAGACCATAGTCTCCTTTCCCCTCCTGAGAAAGCGTAAACAGTGAGTGAACATGAGATGATTCATATAAATTGTTTCTTAATCTTGTTATTTCTCATTTCCATGGTGGAATGGATATTGGATTACATGTGTGCCGAGAGTGGAAGGAGGAAGGGTTGGGGGTGGGGGGATGGAAGTTTTCATGGATTTAAATTTCACTGAAGCGCATGGCATGGTGCAGTTCCTATAGGCTGTCATCTACTGCTGATTTGCTGTGAAATGCTCAACGATCACATATAGTGAATTGACTAAATGAGGCTTTTAAAGAAAACAGACCATAACCGTTTGGTTCAGAATAACTCATTTAATTCCCAGCAGGTAATAACCTCCATGTTCACCACCTTAGTTTAGCGTGTTAGCATGCTAAGATTTGCAGCTCAGCACTGAAGTGCAGTCAGATCTGATGGGTATGTCATTAATTCTGCAGGTCTCTGGTCGCAAACTATAATGAAGTATTGGACAAAACTGAAAATTTAACCTGGTGATTGACCACCTCATGGTGGCGTTAGAGGCAATATCAGGGGAAAGTGGTGGACCGAGCGACAGCCAGACTGACATTGCCATCAACGTTGTGTCCAAAAATGTGGAAGTTAAACACATACAGTATCTGCCTCAAAGCCTCTCATTTTTAAAGTTAAATCAACCCTCTTTCCCCTCAATGAACCTCCTTTTTTTGCACTGTAGGCTCTATGTAATGTCAAATACATCACCTTGATTTGCGAGTGGTTGCAGGTGAAAGATGGATTTCTAACACTCCCACTTCTGTCAGACAACCATAACCTATTTGGACCGCAGTAATCTCAGAGTCTTTTGTGCTGCTTTTGATGACACTTTACCTAGAGCACCCTTTTTTTTTTCTTTTTCTCTGAGCTGAAACACAAGACAGAGGGGTTAGTCGCTTCACAGCTCCTGCATGTGCTGGTCTGTTGGATTTCAAAAGGAAGAGCTATCTTTGCACCCCAGAAGCGTAATGTCCCCAGGTCAGGGCTCTATATCATGTCCAGATATGAAAAGGCTGTCAGTGGGGCAGGGGCCCATGAAATAAACACCTCTGTCCACTGGCACCCTTTGAGTCCACCATGATTCTGCAACATTCACTCCTCCTCTGCCATAAGAGAAAACATACAGTATCTTTTCAGGCAATTACAAAACACCATAAGACGAGCTCACATCCTCCTAATATTAAAGCTAATGTTCAAAGTGCTGAGGCTGAGCTTGTTTTCCGCTCATGCAGGTGTGAAATGATGCCACTTGTAAAAAACAGTAGCATTCATCACGTTTTGGATGTTGGATGAAAGAGGGGTCTCCCTGCTGGGCGAAAGCAGAGATAGTATTGGTGGGTCATGGTGTGCATTCACATAAACCCGAAAGCCACTACAGCCCAGTGAACTAGAAACTATATTACCACTCCCACTGCATGCTCACATTTCCATTTGTTGTGGATTAAGCAGCATGGTATGACTATGTTAATCATCCGCATTACATCATCTTGTTTGTGTTGAGAGTAATGTGTCTGACTTGATGAAGTGGATCCAATCTTTTGTGCTTCTGCAGAATAAAAATGGCAGCGATGGATTTTACAAATCCAATTAGTAGTTTCTGCCTGGCTGTCACTGCTGATTGTAAGAGCTTGCTATTGCATATTAATGGCACAAAGTAATTAGCGAATTGGAGACCGTCCATTACAATCATCATTGTTATCATCTAATCAGGGATATAACTTATAGAGGGAAAAGGCTATCTGCTCCTCAAGGACATGTATGGATCATATCTACCTCACCTTGATGGTACGTTCAATAAGATTCAGTGTTCCAGCTAAAAATTGAATTCTCATCACTTTTTGTAAAGGAATATAAACGATAATGATACTGATGATAGTGTTTATATGTTTCCATTTTTTTTTTTAAAGATAAAACCATTTTTTGGACATGTTTGTGGAACTTTTAACCTTTTGCAACAGTTGACTGACTGATTGGAGCTTGTCTGTGAGCTACTGTGTAACCCTACGAACATTGATCAAAGTTCGCATCGCATTGGTTAGCAACCCGTTTGCAATGTCAGATTTGCTGTTTCTGTGCGCGTGCTGTTACATTTGTATTCCTCTCAGAACGTGGACACTAGTTAGCATAGCTTGCTAACAGTAGCACTGATTGCCACTAGGGAGGGCTCAAATTAGTGAGGGGACAACAAAAGGCAAAACGGCAACACAACTGTGTTGCCCGAGTGCCATGAAGTGTAGTTGACCGGTGCATTTCTAAATTGTGCTTGTACAGGCCACAGCACTCATCTGGTGCTCCAAGTCACAACATCCTCTACAAGGCATTTGCAAGTCCCTCCTCACCAAGGTCTAGTAATGGCATCATATTACCTAACAGATAAACGGGGGAAATGCTGACAACTGAAATACACCAGCTTGCTCACACAGTCACACCTCCTTCAGTGTGTTCACAATTTTCTTCCCCCAATCCAATCCACTCCAAAAACACACACACACACACACACACACACACACACACACACATAGTTAAATCCCGCTGCTCGTCTCATTGACTTAGTGGCACCTGGGCTGCAGAGTGAAAGAGGTCTGGGATTAACGAGACCAGTGATAAGAGGGCAACAGAAACCTGCATCTCTGTATTCAATATCTCCCGACGATGGGGTGCAACAGCTTGTGAAGCCCCTAGGATTTCATTACACAAAGACAAATGGATGATCCTCAGCTGAATTTGGGGACTGGGTAGGGCATGTTGGGAGTGTGGGGGGTGGGCAGGCAATTAGTCTACTCAGTGGTAGCCTGTCTCAAGTGGCATGTAAGCATGCAATGAGGCGACCTAGTGAGAAGCAGTGAACAGCAAAGAAAATGGCACATTTGTCCTTCTGGAAACTGCAAACTGAGGCAATGGATGAGCAGGAAAGGTACATTTTTTTTGTCCATGGCCACAATAGACTGTGAGGGACAAAATACCATAACGGTGTTCTCTTTTTTTATTTTTTTTTTATTTTTTTCTTTTCAGCCACAGGTGATTTCTGCTTGGGGACATACAAAAACACTCTAGATGAGAGCTGGCCTCCTGCCAAAGGGACTGGTAAAGTAGAACATTTTATCAGTCACAGCCAAATTTACCAGCATGAGGCTGGTGGTAATTTCCCAAATATCTTTCACTCTAAGGCGCTTTGCCTGGAAGTTCGGATCAGAAGAGATGCCACGCTGTTTGTAGGTTCTTAAGGTGGGTTCAGAAATATGGTAATTACTCCCACAAAGTCCTGCCTAGGCATTAAATTGAAAACAATTCAAACGGCAGCTTCATGGAGGAGATGTAAACTCTATGGATGGCAGAGCCATTACTAAACATAGTTAAAAAGAGGAATTTTATTTATATTATTTACATTTCTATTACATGTAAAGACCAAAGCTATCAATTCAAAATTTGTGTCTGTGTTTGCAGAATTACCATTTATGAGCACGAAAGAAAAGAAATCAGAGGCAGAAGGTCTTGGTGTGAAGGCTTTAGAAAGAAAAAATGTCTGCAGGCTTGTAAAAATTCAGAGTCCACGACTTGTTGGGCTCTCAACCATTGCTGGGCCAAATTACACATCACCCACATCTATGAGAAAACACTGCCAGGGGTTCTGTGAGCAAATTAAATGCATCTCAAACTGCTCAGGATCCAATGAGTGACTTCAAATATCTCCTTTTCTCCCTCTGTATGCACCATTCAGCATTTGTTGGCTCTCTGTAGATTTAAAATGTTGATCTTCCTGCCCCAACCCCCCCCCCCCCTTACCCCACGTTCTTCTATAACACTAAAGACCAAACTGATATTGTGCATTACGGAGAGGAATAGAGAGTATGTCCGTTGTGAAGGAGCCATGGCTGAAAACACATCACATTGTGGTATATTTGAGCTCAGCCTTCGAAGCCATAAGTTTGCTAATGCTTCCTCTTGGACCGGAGCTACAAGAGCTTGTTTTAATTGGTCCCAGAGAAAGAGGTGAATGGTTAAGGAGTAACGGAGTCTATATAAAGGGGATTACAGTAATCTGAATGCAAAATATTGGCAGCTGCAGTCTGTTAGGGACTGTAAGAACTTCTTTCTCCTCACCATCCTTTATTGTCATATCCCTTGTGCTGGTTTAAGTCTATATCCTTTGGGATCTGCAGGGAAAGAAATTATGTATTCAGATTATGTTACTGGGCTTTTTTTCGGCATCACATTAGTTTAACACCCCTAATTCTAACCATATGGAACAATACGTGTGCTTGTAACCAGAGTGAATGGCCAGACCGGCTGACAACAAGCAACACATTCTGACAACCTTTTCCCCAATTGTCCACTGGTCAGAAATGTATACACGCAGTTCTGTTGGTGAAGGAGCGTAATCTAAAAACCAGGGCTGAAAAAGCACACGCATGTTCAAAGTTCAAATAATTACAGTGCTGATGTTCGGCAGGTTCAGAATGATGAGTGCATCTTATTCGTCAATGTGCATTTGTGTGCTCCTCAAACATTCAAAACAAATCGGTATTACAATCAAAGCATCAGCAGTGGTAAAAGATTCTGACCATTAAAAGCTTTTGTGGAAAAACACAGAATGGCAAGAATAAAATAAATAAGTGCACGCATGCACTCACCGTGGGGAGTCATTAGGAACATCTGAACCGAATTCCCTCACATATATCAAGCGTGCTGAAACACAATAGACCTTAAATCCTGTTTTTGAATGGCTGACTTGACATGGGCAGCTTATTGCCATTGTGTTGAAACACATTTACTTCAACAAAAGGGCTGAGGGCAGATCAAATGTGGTCCTGGACTAATCATTCGTTATCCTGCTAGCTTAATGACCTGTGTAACGTGACATTACGACCATGAATGGTGATGACGAGGACTACTCTTAATCTCGTGTTTCAGTCTGACAGAAGCATGGGCACCAATAGGTGCAGCTGGTGTTTTGAGAAAATGCGTGATTGCCCTTCCGAACAGTTGTGTTCTTAATTAAAGATAGAGAACGTGCTGTTTTGCAGAGAGTAAATTCTATATTGAAAAGGGGAAAATAGTCACATTTGAAATAATTTGCAGGACTCCATCTTTGAATCTGATATATAGAGGTGCACCTGCAAATCCAAAAACTCTGAATACTTTATTCGAGTGGAGAATGGTCATTATGTTGTTGTGGATCAGTAGAGAATAAAATACAATTCAAAATACTGAATGTCCTCAGCACGTCATGAAAATGCTGTTTCTATCCTTTCTTGTGCACAATCTTTCCAGTCGACAAGGAACTGCATAATGCACTGAGAAAGCACGACTGGACAGTTGCTTCTTGTTAGTGCCACTCCAAACATGGGAAGTTCCCTGTCGTGTTCAATGGATAATCAATCCCTCCTAAATTGTAGAGGTCTAAGGCCTTGGTGGGGTGCTTTATCACTGTCACTATGTCAGCAGCTCCCCTGTCCTCATTTCCTCCCTTCAGTAAGCTGCAAAGTTCGGGGCAGTTACAGTGGAGGATTTATCTGTGTGACTCTCTCAGGCTCGCAAAAGGAAAAAACCCAGTAAAAGCTGAGAGACGGGCAGATAGAAATGGGCGGCGGCACCTTTCCAGGTGATTTATATATCTTAACAGGAAAGGTCACTGGGGGAATACACCTCATCTGATATCTGCTACCTTTGACCCTCAGCCAAGCTTTTACAAGTTATCTTGTCAGGAACCCTGGGAGACTTAAATCCGGCCTCTGCAGCCTGTGCTCTAATGGCAGATGTTTATGGAAGGGGCTGGCTCCCCCCCCCACTTAGCTGGCCTGATGGAATTCAGGTTGCAGAAGCTAACAACATATGGCAAGCCCATTAGACACTGCATTACAAAGACCTTTTAAGCCCTGTGTCTGTCCTATATTTCATCATTTTGGACATTACCTGCACACAGGCTTTAGGCTCGGTTTGAGCCTGAATGGATTAGGATGTCTATTGATGTCTGAATTTGGGGGAAAACTCAGACGAGTGGTCTGTAAAGTGTTGAAACGCAAAAGTGATACACATTGTGTCAGATATGTGTTTTGCAGTCATTAGTATTGCTCTTGAGGATATATGAGCAGAGTGTTGAGGGAAGTGTTTGTGTCTATATACATTCTGCATTTTGCACATAGATTTGTCAGCATTAAGATTTGGGAAGATTCAGTTTGTTCTCCCTTTACAGAAATAGATGGACATATTTTTGGAAGGTGTGACTTTACATCCACCCAAAAAGTCCCTTTAACCCTTTACCTAAAATATGTCAGCTGACCTTGTCAGAAGCGAAACTGTGTTTTCCTGTAGCACTTGAGATTGAACGAAGCGTTGACATCTGCATTATTGGATGTGTAAATAACGTGAACGAAAAGCACGTGCTTCTAGTAACCAGCAGTTCTCTTTTAGCACAAATCAGATTACTGGTTCTTTCATTTCTGGACTTATACTGAGACTCATTTGTTTCTGCAGGCCCAACATAAATGTCAAACTGCACTCTCTGGCTCATTAATAATGAAATGGAACATCTAGATCCCAAAGCTTGTGTGGCATTTTTTTTGGCAATTAACGGACTGACTGTTTTAATTTCAAATGTTGCCCTCAGGGGTCCAATATGCATATGATAAATATTTAAATGAATCCGCAGTCAACAATCTGCCTGGGAGAGCCAGATTTAGGCACTAGCTATTTAGCCAGTGTCGGTGACTATGAATCTTTTAACTGTGAACCTGTTTACCCCGTAGCTAAGCAAGATTCATAAATGTGTAGATCTCATCAGCATATTCTACTGCAATGGAATACATGCAGAATAATGAAGATGTAAATTAATTACAGCTTTGGTTTGATTTGAATGCACTTTATTACACTTCATTTAATCTGTGTTCATCTATGTAGAGAATTTTTTTTTTTTTAGCAGGATCACTTACTGAACTCTGCTACAGCTGCAGAAGGTAACATGAGCAAAGCGTGGTAATGATTATAGCATGTTTGCTGTAATGCTTAGCAACACCTCACCCACTTTTACACTCTACAGTATTTGTCCATCATGTATGTTGCAGTACATTTAAAAAGGCTTGTTTAAAGAATCCCGCAGTTGTAAATTGTGCTTTACAACCTTGATTTTGTATTTGTTTATATAACTAATTTTAGTTCCCGCTGTCTGTTCACTTTCTGTGTTTATAGCATCATTGTCTTTTTCCCGATTTGCTGCTGTGATTACTATTTGCTGAATCAGATCAGAAAACTTCCATTTTGTGCTGTCATTTGTGCTCGACAAATAAAATGAAACTGTGATACAGTCTCAAATGTCAGCTGGGGGGCCAATTTGAAATTCAGTGCCTGAAAATCCCAGTTTACCAAAATGCTAAACCAAAGGACACAAAAGTGATGACAAAGACAACAGCTGCAACACGTTAGAATACAGTTTATTCAGCAAATAATTTGTATTTTGGTACTTTGCATACCCGAAACCAAAATGTAGTTTGTGGCAAATATAGTGAATATACAGCGCCTTATTTTGATGGGGTATGATGTTCCTCTTTATTGCAGCCCCTCTTTCGTGTTTAGAAAGTTGAGTGTTTCTTAGATGTAAATCTTGTGTAGTGCAACTTTAAATAAACAACAAGACATACTTCCCCTCAACAAGTATCGTCAAAGTCCTCAAGTAGCTATGTGTATGCAAGTGTTTCTCCCTCAATCCCAGCGGAGCCATTCCTTCAGGCTGCTGCTGCAAATACCACTATGCTCAACCTGCCTGCTTAAACAACAGCTAGAATTTCAAACAATGCTTCTATCTTTTGTCTGATATTGAACACATTATGATAGCAACATAATATCTGTCATCAAAAATAAGTGCAACCTCCAACACTGCCTTTGGGTATCATAGTATATCCCCCCCACTTCTAAGCACTATAAAAATGCTTTGTGGCGCACTAAAAGGAAGTTGTAAACGTATATAAGGACATGCTTTAAGTGTTTATTCATGCATTTGGAAACAGCCATAACCGTTCCTGAGGCAGAGTTATAACTGGTGTAAATCAAAGCAGGACATTTTTCAATCTCCTGCAACTATGAATTACTTTTCCAGAGTGTGCTGTTGGACAATCGATTTTTACACGTCAGCGTTTATTACATTTATTATGAACACACATAAATTATTCATATTCTTACTGACAGTAAGTATTAAAATAAATTACAGAATTTATTCCCAAATGTCCCAAATTCAAGTGTTTCTTTAAATCTCATCTCAAAAACATCTGTCACTCAGGGAAAGTGTCCATGTGCTCCCTCTCTCTCCTAAAGTTTAACCTTAAAACTGGTGTAGCAAACAACTTTTCCTTTCAAACTGCTACTGTGAGGCTTGTTGCCTAGCCATAACACCTGGTTCTTTAGAAGGCTTTGTGCTATTAATATTTCATTCACCAATGTTCGAAATAAATATGCTAGCACCTAATAATAAAAATGTAATACATTTTAGCAATAATTATGACCTTTTAGAGGTGCTGACGTGTATTTTTGACATTTTGAGTTATGTATCTTTTTCCCTGCTTTGTTTTTCTGCTAGGCTATATGCTAAGCTATAGCCATTTTATATAATGTAATGTAGTAGATTTTTTATTTTTTTTTGGCAAATCAGATGAGAAGCTGTTGATGGGAATCTATATTTCTATCTAATCCAGTACATGCTAAAATACATTGATGCTAAAATCCAATCGTGCCCACAGTTATTTGTAACATAGCAGGATCCCGCTAACTACAGCCACCAGCTGAAACCACAAATATGAAGCACAGCTCACTTCAACACTATATCTCTATGGATTAAACCATCTGTGCCCCCCATGTTCACTCCCTGCTTGTTCTGCTTACTGCTTTTTTGATTCCGATAAATGAGAATAAAACAAGACCAGGAAGCATATTTCACCACAGTGCAACAGTATTTCCCAATTGTGACACCATCTGTTTGGCTAGCTCCCTGTAAAAGATCAGTTCACCTGACTGTCAACAAACTGAGTAGATATCTTTCCTATGCTGAGACACAGTGAGGGGTGAGTGCAGCTTGTTATCTGTGGCAGGACAACTTCAATCTATTCAAACACAGTCCTGCGTGTCCCCGTAGATACTGCGGCCTGTTGAAAAATACATGATGATATTGCTTAAGAAAGATGCTGGCTGGTGTCTAGATATTATCTGCGTTTGCTTCGCCGTCAGTGCAGCTCTCATTGTTTACCAAGCGAGCGTAACACAAAGCACAGTATGAGGCAGTGTACCCATTCAAAGGACCGGCGAGGAAGTCAGTACCAACTGTGCAGAGAACGCCATTGTCTATGGTCTGCATATTGAGAGGCACCAAGGGCATCAACAAGAGCGTGTTGTGTGTTTTGCCATGCTGTGAGCCGCCTTTCAACGCATTTCCAAGGGCAGCGTTGGAAATACGCCATAGGGGCCCTGAGATAGAAAACAATATTCTCAATAGGCCGTCAGCTCATGTTCTTTTCTCAGTGGCAACAGAAAGAGAGAGTGAAACTGCCATGACCTTTAAAATTCACAGAGGAGAGGTGCTCCCCTCTGGGCTCTCAGGAGCGCTACTGCCTGAGGGCAATATCATGCAATTCCAGTGTAGTTTAACCGTGTCAAGGGAGGCCTTGAGTGCGTAATTTCTGGAATTACTCCAGCTGAACTTGAACAAAGAGGGGTTTTCTGTCACAAACAGATACACTGATCAGGTTTTTTTAAATTTATTTTTTTGCTGAAGCCACAGCAGTTGGCAGATGCTAAGAATAGCTATGTTAAAGCTGCAGCAGGTAAGATTTCAGTGTGTTATCTATCAGTGGTGTAATTCTGGTATCAGCAAACACGCACTTCCATCAACGTCCCATCGTCTGCCTCTCTTGTCCCCTTGAGAATAAAGTATGTTGGTGAAAATGAGTGTAAAGAGTTAGGTGGTTTTAACGTGGTAAAGATCCTATTTGTTTTTTTGCTTCTTAATGCTATCCGCGGTCCCAAAACCACCTGCAGTGTTACAGCCCAGAATGACACAGACCTCATGTTCTTGTTTGAGAGTGGTTGGTTGTTTAAACGCCTAAAAATAACCTGTGTTTACACCCACCTAACAAGGGGCCTGTTGTCATGCAAATGGCTGTCCTCTTCCAGAAGCAAAGGCAAATGTAGTGCAATGTTGTTGTGCCTTTGCAAAACCTCTCCAGGAAGACGTCACTGTGAGGATGGAGCATACGAAGAGTTTGCAGTTCACATCCCGCAACAACCTTCCCATTCTCAACCACGACAGTGACCTTTTCCTAACCTTAACCAAGTAGTATTTGTTTGAATTTGTGGCATTGTCGAACGTAGCATTCCTAAAGCCATTGTTTAGGTTTGAGGATTTGCTGCTGAGAACAGGCCAACTCTTCTGCTCTCACTATGCCTTTGAATTGTTTTACTGGAGGCAACTGGAAAACTGGAAAAGCAATATTACACAACATAAGAATCAGAAAAACATAAGACATAAACAAGAGTAAGACCAAAGGTGTACAAACAAATTATATTACAGTAACAAGGAAACTGGATTCACAAATGTATAGACTAGCCATCAAATTAGTTTCATTGGCCAGGATGAAACTTATCGTCAGTGAAAGATCAATATTCAGTCCCATTAGAAGTAACACATTAATTAATCTGGTGAACATACCCACAAAGAGTAAAATACATAACGGTAAGTAGAATGTTGTAGTAGCAACACATTAGCCCCAGGAAGCTAGTAAGCTATAATGGCTTGCTTTCATAGCAGCTAACAGGTCAGAGAAAAATGAAATATACAGAGCACAAATCAATATTCACAACCCAGCTGTAACACCTACAGATAATGTTCCAACAAGGGCATTTTTGGACTAGATAAAAGATACCTGCATTTACTTGATCATAGATCTGACAAAATGGTGGATGTGACTAAACTGCTATGGAACTGTGATCGTGTAGTGGCGGTTGCTATAGCAACAGAATAGCAGGAGCTAAGCAAAGACTCAAAGTTCAATCTAAAAAATTATTTTATGCACAAACAAGGTGAGCCATTTTACCTTTCTTGTGTAGAGTGTCTCAGTGTGACTGTGCTCAATTTCAGAAAAATGAGAGGTTGAGCTCGCTTTCCACTCAGGGAAACATCCACTTCGGTGTCTGTACGCACGTTTAAAACACGTGACATTTGACTGACAAAGTGATGGGTAGCGTTAAGCAAAAACACCAGTGTTATCTGTAGGTTTGTGCCAATCAATTTACGTTGTAACTCCCCATAGTTGTTTCCTCCCTTCAGAAGAGACTGTCAGCTGCCATTCATTCTTGTACAATATGGAAAACAACTTCCACACAGCGAGGTGATTAATCACAGGGAACATTAAATGGTAATTTGGTTTGGTCAAAGTTTCTGTTTTTGCTCTTATTTGATTATGACAGGGTTGGGTGTTTTCATGTGCGTGCTGCATTACGGTATTGTTCACTTGCTGTCAATCATCAGACAGCAAGTAAGACGGGCGCAGTAAGAAATTGAATTTTTCTCCAGGAAATAACCCCTAAAAAATATGTTGTGGCCTTTAGAAACATAACAAAACTAACAAGCATAACTATGACTGTTTAAAACATAGCGAGTTTACAAAACGGAGAGCAGAGAAGTGGATTACGCTGCATGTGTGTTTTGAGTTTCTGAGGATGTTTTGATGCTCTTTTTGTCTCCGGAATCTACGTAACTGATATGATTTCAGGTCGACTGAATGACGGCCGAAACTATCAACTTCTAACAGCCCATATTTCAAGCCTACAGGGGCTGAGCATTTGACACAAAGCATGATGCATCACGTTAGCTGACACGGTATTCTTGACAACAAAAAAGCGAGACAGGCGGCGTTTCTTTGTGCAATTCTACTTAAAGTGGAAATCAAGAAGAAAGAAGAAGAACATGGGTGCATAGATGTAGATATAGACAGACAATAAGAGGTCAGTTTAATTTATTTCGCAGCACAGTCAAGACTACAGTTAGCCAATACTACTCCTGTGACGTGCCATTTGCTCGTCCGACAGCCAGATTGTTGATCATTCTGGCAATTTATAATGTGTTTTTACAGGTGTACCCATTAGTAAGAGGTTAGAATTATTTCCTTTTTTTCCCCCCAGTATCATAGCAGTTTGAATGTAGGCAAATACTGTATATTTATGGTATTCAGTACGTCACCTGTAGTGTTACTGTATGATCACACATTATTCGTATCGCTGTGGTCTTTCCTTGTCAGCGGCGCACAGCGAGGTCACCCCGCCTCGTCCTTTGCCATGCTATAGATATCTGAAGGTAATTTCAAGCAGCAGATCCAGTAGAGACTGCGCCGTGGAGACAAATAGGGTGAACTGTGGTGGTCAACATTAAGAGCATTAACGCTGCCCCCACATCTCATCATCATCCCAGAGCGATCTAAAGCTCAATAAAATGTAAATCTAAATCACTGCTGTTCCCTCTTCGGGAGATTTATACATTAAAGTGCAGCAATAAAATGATTCCGCTGAGGCTTAAGGGCATGTTGAAAGAGTGTAGAGTAATGGAATATAGAATGAGTAAGATGGCTGATTAAATTAGCTCCGTAGCGTGCACTGTACTGTTTTATATCAGGTGTTTTAATCAGTTTAGGGGCTGTGTGTGACTGGTGATTTACACGCTTCACATATATAAATATATGATTTGCTGTGGCGCCAGGCTCATCTTTTCTCATTAGGGAAGGAATTTCTTTGAGCCTTCTTACATGTCCATATATAACAGACAACAAGGCGAGCACTGACAGCATTTAGGAGGCAATCATTTTGCAAAAAGCTAATTTAACAAGGCTAATTTAACATTTTTAACAATAAAAATAGGGAAATTGTTTTTTTCAAATCGCTATTGTGGTGAGCCAACTTTTTATATAATGCATCTTTGATCCACTGCAGTGTTGAAACTGTATACACATTAGCATACCTCCCACCCGAACCGATACCCCCCATCCTGGCCTTTGAGGAGCCATGCTTTCTTACTTTCACATTTAATCCAATTCATTTCTGTGGGCCCCCCCCTTGTTACACTCAGCTGTCAGGGGAGACAAAAGCCCTGCCAAATATGGATGCGTTTTTGTTCCCTTGGATTTGTGCTGCCCTCCCCTGGGGATAGGGTTTGGGTTGCACATCTCCCACCCCACACACACACACATATACACACACACA